>JAATLQ010038593.1:20278-38766 GCA_013421005.1 Heliconius erato x Heliconius himera
TAGAAGCTTCAAATTTAGAATACAAATAGAGTTTAGTGTCTTAATCATGGGAAAACTTAAATATTTTGTAATTTCGGTCCAGTTTTCCAAATACACTAACTGCATGAATAACTTTGTAATCCCATATAAATGTATAGGATTACAAGGTTACATTTGCAGTTAGTGAATCATTATTACTGTATAATAGAAAATAATAAGTGTAGAGGCCGATCGTGGCGCAGCGGCACGAGGTGTGACTGAAAAATCGACTGGTTGTGGGTTCGATCCCCACTTGAGGAGATGAAATATTTACTTAAATTTATATTTCCATTTCTTCGCTCTGGTGTTGAGGTTAAGCGCGGCGTTGAGTTCTGCCCCTCAACACGCAATGCCTCCAGAATTCGGCAGAAAGTGGGGAACGGAGTGTCTTAACACTAAGTTCCCTCTGCCTACCCTGCTGTGTGCGGGATACAGCGTGAAGCTGATGTTATTTTAATATTACATAAATTGTTATTTCATATTGGCTGTTTGACACTTATCTTTGGGTTTTTCTAATATTAAAAGTAATGAATTTATATTACGTTCAATTATTTTTATACAGTTACTGTTATTTAAAATTTTCAATATTCTGGGGTATTCATTAAATTTTTTATTGGTCAACAACTTGATGATAGTATGCCATATAGTGACACACTATGAGGCCAGTAGTGGAGCAGGGGCAGTAGGTTGGGGGTTCGATTCCCACTTGACGAAATGAAATATTTAATATTTTCATTTCCTCGCTGTGCTTTAGTTATATAAGGTCAACAAAAAAAGAAATAAGAGCAAAGAAAGAAGCCAATTCTCTCGCTTGGGCACAAGCGTGTAACTGTAAACACGATTGATTTTAGGTTCGATTTCTACTCGAGGAAATGAAATATTTAATATTTTAATTACTTCGCTCTGGTGCCGAGGAAAAGCGCGTTGAGTCCCGCCACAGTTTATTTTAGTTTCACGCTGTAGCTTGCACATAGCAGGGTAGGTAGAGGGAACCTCCCAGAGTCTATCTGCGTAGCGTAAGACATACTGTTGCCATTAAGACGCTTTCTCCATTATCTGCCAAATTCTGGAGGCATTGCGAGTTGAAATTTGGAAGTCAACGTTGCGCTTCGCGTCCTTACCAGAACGAGTAAACACACTACGACGGGAACTAAAACATTAAATAATTAATTTCGTCGATTGGAAATCGAACCTACAAACTGTCGAGTTTACAGCTGCACCCTAGTGCCCCAGCGCCACGACTGGCCAAATTCTTTTTACCTTTTTTATTATATTATTTATAACATTTTCATCACTATTCTTGGAACATTAAATTATTCTCATGTCATTCGTTTACAAGATATGAGCATTAAATACACTAATAACACACAAACACACACATAAAACCAATCTATCCAACTATCTAAACAAAAGTCGGTACCTTTGTCAGACACTACAGGATGATCTCTACAAGGACAACCGTACAATTGGCATCTTCCTGCCACCACCCCAGCTTCCTGCTCGCTTGTAACTTCTAATACCACGTATTAGAGTTCAATTTATATTGGAAATTTAGTAATAATAGCTGAGAAACCAGAAAAAATGTAGACCTCCAAAGCGTATTCGATGGTTTTGAACAAAAAATATTTTATTTTCTGTTATTATTCCGTGTTAGGAGAAAATAGACCTTAATTCGTTATTTTAAAGTTCATTTTACAATTTCCAATAGTATAATGTATTAGGTACATTAAACTTGTTATAGAATAGTTCTATAAATCGATGCAGCTGTATAGCGTTGATTTGACAGCCGTCGGGATTAAATTTAGCTTCTGTTATAGTAGATATTGATTTATTTTAATATACGTCAAGATTGTGATGCGAACGAATTCGGCGGAAAGCTGGGAGCGGAGTGTCCTAACACTAAGCTCGCCCGCTACCCTGCTACATACGGGATATACTGTGTAGCTGAAAAGAAAACTGAATAAAAATTACAAGAGGCACAAGGTGTGACTATAAACGCGACTGGTTGTGAGTTCAATCCCCACTCGAGGACATGGAATATTTATTAAAAGTTAATATCCATTTCCTTGCTCTGGTGTCGAAGCAAAGCGCGGCGTTGAGTTCCGCCATCCAACACGCAATGCCTTCAGATCTCGGTGGAAAGTGGGAAAAGGAGTGTCCTAACACTAGGCTCCCCCGCTACCCTGCTACATGCGGGATACAGCGTGAAGCCAAAAAACTGAATAAAAATAACAAAAAAAAATTGATAGGGAGGACTCTATTTTTAAATAAAACATCACATTCAATACATTTTGTATGGCAGTTACTGCGGTTTCATACAACGGTTAGCCGCGATTGTGAATAATGCAATTATAGCAAACATGGCCTACTTACATAATACATATATTACATTGTTATAGTTCTTATTTATTTCAACTTCACGCTGTATCCCGCACATAGCAGGGTAGGTAGAAGGAACCTGGGAACCTATTGTTAAGAGATTCCGTTCCCATTAAGACACTTTCACTCTCAACATTCGGCCGAATTCTGGAGGAGTAAATCACTTCTTATTTTACGAGTCGATGTGCCTGGAATCACTAATTTGAAGTTCATTACAAAATTAGGACCCTATATTCTGGGTTTCCAGGGGTCCCCATGGGCAGCGTAGTAAAGTAACTGAAGATAATGCCAATGTAGAGAATTACTTTGTATTTCAATCAAAATTATTATTATGGTTATTTCGAAAACGGTTGGATCTACTGCTCTACTGCTAAATCGATTTTTTTTAATGAATGAATATATTTTTTAATTTTTTTTCCCGTATTCACCGAAATAACAGAAAGAACTTCAACCTAATGTTAAGACACTTCGTTATCCACCTACCGCTCAATGTCTTGATGATGCTTGTTGAGTGGCGGAGTTCAACGACGCGCTTTATCTTTTTACCGGAATGATTATCAAAATGTTTTAAATTGATAAGCTTAGAAATAACGTGTTTAAATATGATAATTACTATACATATATTTAACTCTGTTTTAGTCGATCGCCTAACGGGACTTTCGTACGCATTCACACCTGGTCTTTGAGCTATTTAAGTCGCATTTCACCTTCACCGTTCATTTCTTTGGTGAATTCTTTAAATTCTTCAAAAGAACTAAGAGAATGAGAGGCATTGTACATTTTTAAGCATGATGTTTTTTTTTGCTTAACTATATTAAGGCAGAAAGGAATTCTCGAGACATTAAGTGTTGAATAGCGGAACCCAACGCCGCGCTTTATTTTGTTACTAGAAATAAGTATATTTTTTGCCCCGAGCAGGAATCGATTCGGCAATAATCGCGCTTACGTCGTTGCGCTGTAACGGCCGAAATATCATTAATAAATATAAATATGTATTTTTTTTAAGAAGTTTAAATTAACTTCTCCTTATTAATAACACAAAAACTCATAATATACGTGGCAGGAGGACGTAGATTCAATTTCCAAGCATATTTATGTTATGAATATCAGAGAGGCCTAGCTAAAAGTTAATTTTTTTAGACAGGCAGAAAAATCTTTGGCCATAAGGCCAGTCGTGGCGCAAAGTGTGACTGTAAACGTGACAGGCTGTGGGCTCGATCCCCACTCGAGGAAATTAAATATTTATTTAAATTTATATTTTTATTTCTTTGCTCTGAAGTCGAGGCAAAGCGCGACTTCGAGGTCCGCCACTGAAGACTCAATGCCTCTAGAAGTCTGCGAAAAGTGGAGAGCGCACACTTTATCCCGCAAACAGCAGACTAAGCAGAGGGAACCTAGTGCTAAGACACTCCGTTACCCATTTTCCACCGAAATCTGGAGGCATTGCGTGCTAAGTAACGGAACTCAAAGCTGCACTCTGCCTCGACAACAGAAAAAAGACATAAAAAGACCTGTCGCGTTTACGGACACGTGCCCCTGCGCCATGACTTGCCTCAATTTGGAACCAGAAAATAATTTTAATTAAAGTTAAATTGACGTCACTCATAAGGTAATAAATATTAAATGTTAACATATTTGAAATTTATAGTGTCTGTATATATAAATTACATTTCATTCTCTGGTCGGTTTTTTCAGCTTCCCTCTATATTCCGCATATTGACAGAGTAGGCAAAGAGTACGTAGTGTTAAGACACTAGTCTACTTTCCCACCCGATTTCGAGACATAGCGTGTTGAGTGGAAGAACTCAATGTAGCGCTGCGTATCTTATCCAGAAAAATGATCCAGGGAATCTAGGAACCTAGTGTTAAGATACTATCGTTCCCCGCTTTCCGCGGAATTCATGAGGCATTGCGTATTGAGTGGCGGAATTTAACGCTACATTTGCCCCGTTACAAGAGCGACAACATTTGAAATTGAGTCGGAATCGAAACCAAAACCGCACAAACTTGTGCCACTGCGCCACGACGGCCTCAACAATATCGATATCATAATATCAATGTATTTTTTTATATAAAAAAAATAAAAACATTTTGCATTTTAACTCACAGTTAGAGCGTTCAAGCACGAACAGAAATTGATTATTAAAAGCCCGCCATAATGTACCGTGAACAAAAATTACATATTTATCAATTTTTTTTATATGTAAAAATACGATTTTTTTTGTCTTATATAACTGATATAGCGGTGTGTATCGTGTTTGAATCCCATCGGTTGAATTTTTTATTAGAAAGAAACTCCGTAACCGCTAGTGTAAGCAAAAAGTCACTTTTCTATGTTTATTGAAGCAACGGATGTGGCTGTGGTTTTGTGGTCATTTTTTTTATCAGCTTTGCCAATGCCCAGTTTTCGGTGTAGAGCGCTATTCTATTGAGGTAATATTATATTTTACACTATACTATATTTTTGGGAAAAAATAATATAAAAAAAATAGTAAAGGGCTTAGCTCCGCCAGGCCAGATCTGTAGTACCGTGTTGTCATATATGTGACAAGTTTTTAGCTTTCCTCAAACACTTACCCAAAAATTGGTGTCAATTCTTGGACTACTATGCCTTGTTACCAGAGGAAATGAAAATAATTCAATGTCCTGATCTCATCAGAAATCGATCCCAGAACCGTCGCGTCTACAGTCACTATCGCTGCGTTATGATGAACTGTACTGTGTTAAGACACTCCGTTCCCCACTTTCTGCCGAATATTGGAGGCAATGCGTGTTGAGTGGCAGAACTCAATGCCGCTCTTTGCCTCGACACCAGAGCGAAGAAATATAATTAAAAATATACATTTAAATAAATATTTCATTTCCTCGATTGGGAATCGAACCCACAACCAGTCGGTTTTACAGTCACACTTTGTGCCGTTGCACCACGACTGGCCTTAAGTTATATTTAAGCGCAATTAATCGACTACCAATATTGGAAAGTGCACTAATTGTCAACATTATGCAAAAATGGCCACTATGTGAAATGCGACGACGGATTCCATCACGTATTTAAAAATTCATACTATACTTATTAGAAATATAACACGTATAGCGGAGGGACTAAGGGCTATAATGCTTTGAAGTTACGTTTTATTATTGGAACTTAATATGGAAGGAAATGATAGTCTTCCTATTTTGTTTCGTGCTGTATACAATAGACTAATAAATAATAAATAGTTTATTGAAAATGTATTTTATTTCTTTACTTCTATACTAATGTTATAAAGCTGATAAGTTCGTTTGGCTGAGCACGCTATTCTCAGGAACTACTAGGTTAGTATTGAAAAAGTTGGAACATTATTTGTTTCTCTCTTTTCTCTGTTTTTCTTTATGCATCAATGAATCATGTAACACAAAAAAAATCTATTCGATCCATTAATTCTTGAAATTAAAAAAAATTAAACCCTTTAGTTTTTAATATACAACTTATAACACCTAAAATCTGTACATTACATTATTACATCACTATAGGCCAGTCCTGGGGCAGGGGCGCATGCGACAGTAGACGTGTCAGGTTGTGGGTCCAATTTCCACTCGAGAAAATGAAATATTTAATATTTTTATTTTCCTAGCTTTAGTTACGAGGCAAAGCTTGCCGTTGAGTTCCGCCACTTGGGGAACAGAAATTCTAAATGGGTATGGGGTGTCTTAACACTAGGGGTTACCTCTACCTTCCCCAATACAGCTTAAAACGTATACGTAACAATATGCTTTCATTAGAACACACATTACCTTAAAAGAATTTTAATAAATCTTCTTCTTCTTCTATATATATAAAAGGACTTGTGCTGACTGACTGAGGTAAGACGCACGCATAGCCGTAACCGCTGATGGTAGAAACGTGAAATTTGGGCAGATGTTTTCTTTCATATTCTGGACATCCACTAAGAAGGGAATTTGAAAAATTTCAACCCTAAAGGGATGAAATAGGGGTTGAAAGCGTGTATTGATTTTTTTTTTATCTGTACCGAATTTATAAAATTTGAAATTCAGACTTAAAAATATTTCATTGAATACATGTTTCATGGTTTTTAAGAATTCACCCCCTAAGGGTTCAAATAATGGGTTGAAAGTTTATATGGAAAAATCTTTAAATTGTCACTGATTTTTATAAAAATTTAAATTCAGACTGTTAAAAATATTTTATTGAACACGTGTTTCGTGGTTTTTTTAGAATTCACTCCTAATAAGCGGGCGAAGCCGCGCGCGCCCTCTAGTAGTATTATAGTTTTAGCAGCTTTGAAACTATAATATATTAGTACCTGCAAATTGGCATACGTTGATTCGTTTCGTCCGAGTAGAAGTCGAGTCCATAACCGTCGCGTTTATAGTAAGACGCTTGTGCCCTCGCGCACACCCACGTTCTTTTTTTACGAACTGTGGAAAATATAAAAATAAAAAAAATAACCACCGAAGTAACTCAATTACTCTGTATTGGTAATTTTCATGAATATAGAACGAAAACGTTGGATACTGTAATTAAACAATGATTAAAGTGTACAATTAAAACTCGATTTCCGTGAGAAGTGGCAACCGGAAGTGGTTTTATGTAATACATTAACTTTATAACATTACATATTGTGTGTTGCATAATAATTAGTTAATAGAGAAATATGTAGGTCGCCTTACATGATACTGTTGTTCTTAATGTTTCTAAGTGACATTTGTTCCAAGATATATTTATATATGTATACATATCTATGTAGAATACTTATTTAGAAATCTTTCCTAAGTGTGGAATAACACTTTAAAAAAATGTTTAAAAATATCTATGTAGCTAAGGCCATTTCGTTATTTTTGACTAATTACACGGCTTCATCACTGTGTTTTGCCGATTTTCATTGAAAAACATCTGTGTGAACACAGAACTTAACGTCACTAAAGTAACGGAATACAACATTGTCTTGTAAAACCAAATACTTGTATTTATGATATATTTTTTTCAGCTTCACGCTGTATCCGGCACTCAGCAGTGTAGACAGAGGGAACCTAGTGTTAAGACACTCCGTTCCCCACTTTCCGCTAATTTCTGGGGGCATTGCGTGTTGAGTGCCCTCACCGCGTTTTCCCCTCAACACCAGAGCGAATAAATTAAAATATAAATGTAAATAAATATTTCACCTCTTCGAGTGGGGATCGAACCCACAACCAGTCGATTTACAGGCACACTTTGTGCCCCTGCGCCACGACTGGCCTCAAGTGATATAAGTTGTGTTATAAGTACAATGAATGAAGCTAAAAATAAAAACAGTATTGTTTGGCTGAAATGTGAACCCCTTACTGTCGTGTATGAGGTGCACTAATAGTCTCAAATTAAGAAATCCATTTTTACGGTCCAAAGCGACTGATTGCCTAAAGTTTGCTATATGCTATATTTTTTATATTTCAGCTTTACGTTTTTCCCACATCAATTTAAGCCTAGTCACTTCGATGCACGAAATATTTTTCATTGAAAATACTAACGAAATCGGTGCACTAAACGAAGCAGTATGGGTGCAGTATATATAAAAAAAAAAACAAAAAATCTAGGTATAAATTTTTGATTTGACCTATAAATTTTGAAAGTAGAACACACGAAACTAAAATCCCTAGGATAAAGTGTCGTCAACGACTATAACGCTGTCGACTAGTCGAGTGTCTCGTGTCTAGCCGTTGATACTATCGATGAGTGTCAAGTGTCTGTAGAGCTGTATGGAGTTATTGGGCTCTTGTACTAGAAAATGAGGTAAAGTTGACTTCTTAACAACTTGAAGAGAAATTCTTGGTCTTTTTTTCCAACTTTATATTTTTTCCCGCATATAGCAAGAGGGTAGGTTAAGCTTCACGCTGTATTCCGCGTAGGGCAGGATAGGCAATGACAATTTAGTGTTCAAAACACTATCGAAAGTAGAGTACTTTCGGTCCAAATTTTAGAAATAGTGTCAACTTTGTTTACGTGGACTTTAAGGCCGGTCTTTACACATAGCTCCCAAACCCTGAGATCAACGTTGAGAGCGATCTTGAGATCTTTTCATTCATAGACATGTATAAATGAAGACGGCATTTCATTATTGCTCTTAAGATCGTTCTCAGAGATGAGAGCGCTTTATAAATACGGACAAAATATCCACTTCTACATTCCTTATTCTAAGACCAGTAACGTTGTCTGTGGGCTGTCTGTCAGTAAAATGGAAAAGTTTCATATTTCTCTACTTGAATAATTTCGGCGTTAAGTTCTGCTACTCAACACGCAATGCCTCCAGAATTCGGCAGAAAATGGGGAACGGAGTGTCTTAACACTAGGTTCCATCTGCCTACGCTGCTGTTTGCGGGATACAGCGTGAAGCTGATTTATTTTTCATTTTTAATAATTTAAAAACATAAAGGTATTAAAAATATAAAGAGATATAGAATGCAGACCAAAGCAATTAAATACTTGTATTTTTTAAATAGAAATTTTAAAACCGGTTTGTGAACCTTGATTTTATAATGTGGGTGGATATCTTTTATTGTTTAAATGTGTTAATTAATTCGTGTCTTTTGTAATGGTATATTATGTTTCATTTATAAACTCGATTTATATTATTGTTAGTATTATAATATATATTTTAGTATTAGTATTTTTTTTGTAATAGTTTAGTGGTACTAATTTATAAAAAAATATGTTTTATTAAAATACTACAGTTCGATTCCCGCTCAAGGAAATGAAATATTTATTTAAATTTATATTTTTTATTTAAAATTTTAGAATTTAGAATTCGGCCGTTCCCCACTTTCTGTTGAATTCTGGAGGCATTCCGTGTTGAATGGCAGAAATCAACTCCACACTTGTCCTCGATACCAGAGCAAAGAAATGGAAATATAAATGTAGGTAAACAAGCAGTCGGTTTTATAGTCACACTTTGTGCCGCTGCGCCACGACTGGCCTAATAATATTATTGTATTAATATCTATTAAAGGATTGCTTAAAAAAGGTATACTGAATTACGTAAGTTTTTTTACTAGCTCTTCTGTTTAGAAGTCAATTTTTTTACTAACTGCTTAAGATAAAGTAGGAAGTACGTACATATTTATGATATACGAGTGTATTGTCTCGAGACATATCTTGAGGCAGTTTATACAACATCTTATTGTTGCTAGAATGCAGTTCTATTTTCTCATAACCCACATCCGGTCTGCTATTCTGAAATACAGCAGTTTTTTACCTAATAATAATATACTGTATTTTAAAGGAATGTGACCTTTTGAATTATAAAAATCTAATAACTTATTATAAATACAAAAATTTGTGGATGGATGTTTGTTGCAAAATATGTTTTTTTTTGTTCTATGCTTTATGCCATTTATTGTTTGAAAAAAAATCATGATCAAGTGAATTCGTTTTGGCGCACTGGTGCAGCGTCTGACTAAAGGCGACGTTTGGGGATTTGATTCCGACTGGGTAGTATGAATATGAGTAATCTCTCTTGCTTGTAATAAGACAAAACGCGGCGTTGATTTCCAGCACCTAACACATGGTCAGGAAGCTTGGGCGGAAAGTGGAGAATAAAGATTTTTATCTTAATATAAGATATAACGTGAACTAAAAAAATCGAATGGTAATGCTACGATCTCCATATAAGTTAGTATATAAGTGTTTGGGTGGAGATTTAGAATTTTGTGTATTGAGATCTAAGAATTATTACAAAAAAACATAACAATCTACAATTTATTCATTAAAAAAAAGACTATTAGAAAATCCCATATAAAAATAGTTAAAATGAACTAATATTACGCAACGCTTAATATGTAGGTCGTTTAATTAACCGCCGAAACCAAGTTAATTACGTGTCAATCTCAGCTTTGACAAACCGCATTGTTTGAATTCACACCTAACGACTTCTCGTTTAATACGAATATTAGGTATTAGGTCTATTTTACATGTAGCGTCGGTGGCATGATGGGTGTTGGTTCTATTCCCACTCGATGAAATTAATTATTTAATAGTTTAATTTCTTCATTCTAGTAACGATGGAAAACGCGAGGTTGAGTTATTCTATTCAACACGCAATCACTCAAGAATTTGGGGGGGAAAGTAATGAAGGGAAATGTCTTAGTGGAAATAGAGTGTTAAGGAGAAAGTGAGTGGTAGTGTAAACTTTAAAGGAAATTCCTTTGCTCTGCCTGAAGAGAAAATGCCCCTCGAGCAAATTAATTATATTTAAATTATTCCTATTCTCATCTCTCTGATAAGACAAATTGCGGCGTTGAGTTCTACATTTGACACGTAAAGTCCTTAACATTTAACACTAGGTGTCTTCTGCCTATAATACAAGCTTGAAATATACCTTTTTTGGCTTTACGCTGTATCCCGCAAAAAGCAGGGTAGGCAGACGAAACGCTTGTTAAATCGCAAATGTAATTAAATGAAAATAATGTATTCTTGTAAATTTAAGTTAGCTTTGCCCAGGTTCCCACGTTCCTTCTGACTACTAACAATGTGCGGGATACAGAGAGAAGCTAAAAGAAATACTTATTAAAAATTAGATTCGTTTTCCATTCCAGTTTCTAAACATTAAAAAACTAGTAGGCCAGTCGTGGCGCACGGGTGTGACTGTAAAACCGACTGATTGTTGGTTCGATGCCCACTCGAGGAGATGAAATATTTACTTAAATTTATATTTTCATTTCTTCGCTCTGGTGTCGAGGTTAAGCGCGGCGTTGAGTTCTGCCACCCAACACGCAATGCTTCCAGAATTCGGCAGAAAGTGGGGAACGGAGTGACTTAACACTGGGTTCCCTCTGCCTACCCTGCTGTGTGTGGAATACATCGTGGAGCTGATTTTTTTAAAAACTATTATAGGATCTACATATATACGAAACTTGCATAAATTCGAATTCACGAATTCATAATCGCTGTAAAACATTAAAAAGAGTCCCTTCAACGGGAAATCAATATTTACTAAAACCTAATGAGAGCTCCACTCTTGTGAGCTGAACAAGTATTACCTAGTTTCAAAGTAGGTGGGTTTCGAACTTTCTGGAAACTGAAGAGGGAATGTACAGCGCTTTGGGTATTCAAAAAGTTGTTGGAAAAGTAAAATTTTAAGAAATACAGCCTTTTACGTTAATTAATATGAATTTCATTGTGTAATTCGGCAAAAAGTGGGGAACGGAGTGTCTTAATACTAGGTTCCCTCTGCCTACCCTGCTGTATGCGGGATACAGCTTGAAGCTGATTTTTTTTTATTGTGTATCTTGCATTTACTAGAGTAAGCACTCTCTGCTTATATTTAGTGTAAAGACACTCTGTTCCCACCGCCCTATTTTCAAGATATTACGTGTTGATCGGTGAAACTCTATGTTGTACTATGTCTTGTGAGAAGCGGCGAACTTCATTATCTTTAATTCATTTGTCTAATCGAGAATCGAACTCACAAGCATTGCATTGATGCTAAGATTACCATGAATAATATAATTTTATATGATAATAAACAATTTATTTAGGCATTTTTACTTTTATATTACTATTTAAATTATCTTTCGTATAATTAATCAATCGGCGGCGTTGAGTTCCGCCACGAAACACGTAACGCATCGAAATATTCGGCGGTGTGTAACGGAATTTCTTAACACTAGGTTCCCTCTGCCTACCCTGCTATAGTGTGAAGTTGAAAGCTATAAAAAAAAAACAAAATAGGTTATATAATAAAGTAAATCTTTTTGTTAAAAAATACCCTTTCTAAGATTACAACCTGTTAACTGTCGATCTCGTCCCAAGAAACAATGTTTACTTGATACTGGTAACGTCTTCGTCGGCTCATGTTGATTCAGCTGTGGGTGTTTTATCTTTTCTCACAATAAACCCGTCATAGAACAAATCGAGGCTTAGAAATGGTTACAAGTTAAGACTATTATATATAATATTGGACTTGAACCGTAGTCGTCGTCGTGGGCAAGCGTTTGACTGTGGGTTCGATTACTACTGAGGGAATTAAATATTTATTTTTTTAATTTCCTCGGTCTGGTAGAGAAGGTAAGCGGCGTCGGCGCATTAAAAACCAAGTTGTTATCTTATTTTTCGTATTACTTTTAATACAGTGTCTTAAAGGACTCACTTTGTCAAACCCAAATGAAAATATGTCTAATTTATAAATATTCCCCTAAAAGGGATTGAAGCAGCAATCGTAAGATGGAAACTAAAAAGTTGATACCATTTCGGGAATATTTTTTTTATCTACGTACTTCTATTAAAACAGATGCCTTTTTGTCCCGTCTGTTAGATAAAGTTATTTTTGTACAAAAATGTGGTTAGTAAATAATGCTTAAAAATAGTATTTTTTTTCCTTTGATAGAAACAAAGTCTTTATCTTCTAAAAGCCTTTTTCTTAGCTTCACGTTGTATCCCGCTTGTAGCAGTAGGCAGAGTGAGTTTAGTGTTAAAACACTACTTCTTACTTTCCGCCAATTTCTGGAGAATCGCGTATTAAGTGGCGGAACTCAACGCTGCGCTTTGTATTGACGAAAGAAATGAGAATATTATTTTTTTTTTTTTCAAACATTTTTAAAGTGTTATTTCACACTTAGGAAAGAAAAATACTTATTTTAGAAAACGTATAAAAAAATTAAGTAAGTATAAATATTTCATTTCCTTGAGTGGGAATCGAACTCACAACCTATCGCTTTTACAGTCACACGCTAGTGCCCTTGCGCTATGACTGGCCTCAGGCCTTTTTAAAATATTTAAATAGCTACTAAGATCCATTTATAGAATGAAATGGGGTAGTTAACAACTTGTAACCTGATTAAGACCTAATTAGGCTGTAGAGTTTTTTTCTTTAAACCACTTTTTTTTCTCTTTATTAACAATTAAAACTGGTATACTTTTTATACTGTCATGAGATCGGCTATACGTGTTTTCTAATAATACACGCTAAGTAAAAATCTAGTTATAAATCATTTTTTGCTTCCATTGTCTATTCAAGTCTGTGTGTGTTAGTTAGTTGGGAACATGAAGACTTTAGTTCAGCTTCACACTGTTTCCCGCACACAGCAGGGACGTAGTGTTAAGACACTCCGTCCCCCACTTTCTGCCGGATTCTGGAGGCATTGCGTGTTGAGTGGCAGAACTGAACGCCGCAAGAAATGGAAATATAAATTTAAGTAAATATTCCATCTCCTCGAGTGGGGATCGAACCCACAACCAGTCGGTTTGTGCCACTGCGCCACAACTGGCCTCAAGGCCTGGACTTTAATTTATGTTTTAAGCTTATGAGATTTTTAGGGTTCCATAACTTTCAACAAAAAAAAAAGTAAGAATGGAGGTATTAAACTAAAATAATACAATCCCTTCAAGAATAGAAACCTAACACTAAATAACTTAAAATCATGATATATGTAAGAAGAGAGGAACGAATTCTTTTCATTTTCTTGTTCTGGTAACAAGACTATACCCGAGGTTGAGTTCCGCCACTCAACACGCAATGTCTCGAAAAATTGAGCGGAAAGTGGGGACAGAGTGTCTGTATCAACAATAAGTTCGGTCTGTCCATTCTACCGTAAAAGAGGCAGCTCGTAGCGTAGGGGCACAAGCGTGTATTGTAAACGGCGTAAGTTGTGGGTTCGATTCCCACTAGAGCAAATTTTTCGCTCTGGTGTCGAAGCGAAGCGCGGCATTAAGTTCCGTCACACGACACGCAATATCTCTAGAACTCCACGAAAAATAGGGAACAGAGTGTCCTAACACTGCTCTCTGCCTACTCTGCTACATGAGGGAAACTTCGTGAACCTGACAAAAATAAAACATAATTCTTTAAGCACTTCACAGAGGTATCGTTTACGTATACTTTTAATAAAAAATAATATTAAAAAAAACCACCTCGCCGTCTTTTCAAAGGTCAACCACTTTTAAATAACCAGCAAACGCTATCTATTCAGCTAGTTGCATCGTCTTATGAATATTTCATATGTTTTATAAATTAAGACAATAATTTGATCTAAACTGATGTGGTTTACTTTAAATAGTTTTGCTTTGACACGGTTTGTGACTGTGAACGCGATGGTTGTGGGTTCGATTTTCACTTGAGTAAATGAATTGTTTTCATTTCCTTATTCTGGTCTTTAAAATTGATTGGCAAATAAAGAACAGAGTGTTTTAACTCACAGATATGCGGGATACGTCGTGTATTTTTTTTTACATTAAACACGCAAATGTTTGTTTAATGCGGAGAGTGGAGAACGAAGAGCTCTCTTGCTAAATTCGGTCGGCCTTGTAAAATGTGAATTGACTAATTAACTGCTAATATATGTTGTAACAAATTAATTATTTTAGATATCTTAACATTACATAAAAACCGATCTTACTTATCAATGTATCCGGCATATAGCGGGGTAGGCAGATGGGAACTTGGGAACCTAGTGTTAAGACACTGCGTTCCCATTAAGAATTTCGTTCGTGTTGACTGACGGAACTCGTCTTGCCCCGTTACCAGAGTGATTAAATATTTCGTTCCCCCGAGGAGAAGTCGAACCCACGGCCGTCGTACTAACAGCCACACACACGCCTTTGCCCCTGCTACACGAATGGCCTTCAAATATCAAAACTTATATGAAACATATAAATTTAGCACAGATTTAAAGCAATATAAAAGTTCTACTTAACAATATATTGTAGGAGAGCGGTATTGTAGCGAGGTCGCCACTCACCTGCCTCGGATTTCACCACTGGCTTACGTTACAGCGGTTAAAAGTAATTTACTTAAGTTTTATGGGAAGTGTCTGACTGTGAGGCCAGTCGTGGCGCAGGGGCACTAAGTGTGACTGTTTGTTATCAGAGCGAGGAAATGAAAATAATCTCCCCCAAATGGGAATCGAACTCACAACTGTCACGTTCATAGGCAGACGCTGTTCCGCCGCGCCACGGCGACATCTCATCTTTCTATTTATCTTGTGAAGTATAAAATATATTCAGCTTTACGCTAAATCCCGCATATACGAGGCAAAATGGTAACCTAGTAAGTTCTTTGATTTTCACGATTATTACACATTTTAAATAAAACTATTTTAACCGGATTAATCGCGTATATTTTGTATGTTTATACATTTTTGGAAACCCGACGTTTCGAACACTTTGCAGTAGTCCGTGGTCACGGGTAGACCCGTCTAGGAGGAGGACCGTATAGGAGTCTACCCGTGACCACGGACTACTGCAAAGCGTTCGAAACGTCGGGTTTCCAAAAATGTATAAACATACAAAATATACGCGATTAATCCGGTTAAAATAGTTTTATTTAAAATGGTAACCTAGTGTTAAGGCACCCCTTGCTCTGCTTGCCGTGGAATTTTTCGAGGCATTGCATGTTGCAATGTATGAGAAAACGAAAATATCAATTAATAATAATTAATTAACCCAAGTGGGAATCGAACCCACAACTTTCGCGTTTACAGTCACACGCTTGTGCCAATATTGAAATAATATATTTCTATATACCAATACAAACGTTACGTATGTAGGAGTGCTTATCTGGTACTTATCCGGACCGACCAAAGGCTGTAATAAAGAGTCTCGAAAAGCCCCACAGAGCTCGCAATCCAACTGGAGAGCATCTGAAACGGTGAGGGCCCAAACGAACGAAAGGTCAAGGTCACGTTATATAACCTTGCAGCATCCCACCCCCCCATCTCCTCTTCATCTCGCACCGCCCACCCCTCACGAGAATTGTCGATTTTCATGTAGCTATAGGCTGGTTCGTTTTTAGTGGAGAATCACATTTGTTTTTGAGGCCAGTTTTTTCGCTGAGGTACAAACGTGTGACTGTAAACGTGATAGGTTGTGGGTTCGATTTCCACTCGAGGAAATTATATATTTAATGTTTTCATTTCTTCGCTATTGTGTCGAGGCAAAGTGCGGCGTTGAGTTCCGCCACTCAACTCGGAATGCCTATAGGATTCGGCGGAAGGTGCAGTTCAAGCTGCGTTATAACACTAGGTTTCCTCTGCCTACTTTGCTATTCGCTACATACCTACAGCGCGAAGCTGAAACATTTTTTTTTTTTTGGATTTTAGTTACCATTTTTAGATAAATTTAATTAATTAATTTTTAATTAGCTTCACGCTGTATCCCGCACACAGCAGGGTAGGCAGAGGGAACCTAGTGTTAAGACACTCCGTTCCCCACTTTCTGCCGAATTCTGGAGGCATTGCGTGTTGAGTAAATTTTAGATAAATAGTAAGTAAAGTTGACGTTAATACGGTGGTGTAACAGCGTGTTCCTGTAAATGAGAGGGTTTTGAGTTCGATATATTTTTTGATTTTTATATTATTTAGTAATAGGTAGTTAAGGTGACTCCAACGCCGTGCAGTAGCAATCTTAGTGGGAACGGAGTGTCTTAACACTAGGTTTTGTGACCTCTGCCTACCATACGAAATACAGCGTGAAGCTAAAAAATATGTAGTCATACACCCGCTCTGGTACACAAACGTGTTGTGTTTAGGGGTCGCAATCCGGGATCCCGGGATTCAAAAATCCCGGGATATCGGACCAAATATAGGTCTTTAAAATCCCGGTTTTAATTTTACAAGAAACCGGGATTTTCGATATTTTCGGATTTTAGAAAGTTAAAAGTTAGTTATTCGAATTAAAACATGCCTGCTATTAAATTCAGGCTTATTTAAGATATACAATGGTACATAACATACATCGGCAAAAGTAAGCGATGAGTTTTCTTCAAAATTTGGAATTTTACGACATTAACCGAGTTTGACCGACCCGACCAACGAACGTACGAATACCGTATTTTTCATTGCACGTCGTTGTTGCGCGTCTTTGTTGCACGTCGTTGTTGCAAGCTTTTCTTGCCCATCGATGTTCCAGGTGTCATTATTGTTTTCCGTTAATATTGATTAATATAATATATAAGTTATAACAAACTTCACGCTTTATCCCTAGCGGAGTAGTCAGAACGGAGCGCCAAACGCTACGGTCTCTATATACCGCTTTCGCCTCAGCCATTGTCATGAATCTCTTTATACATGCCTTTCGGGGGGTCCACAAGCTTTTTACGTGACCTTCCTCCAGTATCTTTGATACTGTTTTCGAAGGTCAACCGAGATCTCCTCCTACCTCTCTTACCGCTCACTTTTCCATCATAAATCTTTTTTGCCATTCTTTCATCACTCATTCGTTTGACGCGCCCAAACCAGCTGAGCACGTTCTTCTTCATTCTCACCGTGACATCCTCGCTAGTACCTGCCATTCTGTGTACCTCTTCATTGCGGATTCGATCAGCTAAGCTGACCGCATATCCTACGAAGAGATCGTATCTCCACGGCATTCATCTTTCTTTAATTCTTCTTCTGTAATACCCACGTTTCGCTGCCGTATAACAGAGTCGGTCGGCATTGTGTACGGCCAAACGCGCAGTTGTGCTGACGTTTCGCCATCTCATCAATGCAACTAAGGCTCCGTTAACCTTGTTACCGGCAGCAATACGCCTTTCCACATCCATCTCGTATCTTTCATCTCTACTGAACATACTTCCCAAGTATACCATTTCGTTCACTTGTTCTAATATCTTTCCATTTACACTGATCTTGCATTCCGTCCTTTCTTCATCTCTTTCAAAAATCAGAACCTTTGTCTTATTCGCATTGAGGCGTAGACCATTATATTCACACCCTTCTTTCAGAGTGGTGACCAATGCCTGCAACTCGCATTCTGATGATCTGCGTACAACAGGCAATTCACATTCAGGTCACCTAGTTTCACTCCTATTTCACTTTGCTTCACTCCTTGGAGACAGCTATCCAAATACAAATTGAACAACCAAGCTGACATGGCGCAACCTCGTTTAACACCCGATCGGATATCAAACCAGGGCGACATGCCAGCTCCTACTCGCACGCAGGCTGGGTGATCTCTGTAAAGAGATCCGCTCACATTGTACCGGAGTAGTATCTCCCATAATTTCGCTCTGTCAAACACCTTTTCCAAGTCCACAAAAGCACAGAAAACTTTTTGGTTAACGGCCGAAAATTTTTCCGTGATCAGATACAGATACAGAGGGAAAAGATCTGATCCATACACCCTCTTT
>JAATLQ010038593.1:45917-75903 GCA_013421005.1 Heliconius erato x Heliconius himera
TGTTATGTTATGTTATGTTATGTTATGTTATGTTATGTTATGTTATGTTATGTTATGTTATGTTATGTTATGTTATGTTATGTTATGTTATGTTATGTTATGTTATGTTATGTTATGTTATGTTATGTTATGTTATGTTATGTTATGTTATGTTATGTTATGTTATGTTATGTTATGTTATGTTATGTTATGTTATGTTATGTTATGTTATGTTATGTTATGTTATGTTATGTTATGTTTTTTTATCAGAAAATCATGGAGCCGTAGAGATCTACTCAGATGAGTATATGGTTTGAATTGCAACTCGTTGTCTCCAAGCGTTCATGAGATAAAAGATCTTGACAGACAGATAGACAGACGGTCGGACAACAAAGAGATCTTATATGGATTCCTTTTTTTCCTTAAAAAGGTACGGAACCCTAAAAACGTGAAATAATGTATTTCGTACCAGGTTACAGTGTATAAGAAGCCTTAGTGTAAATCCGATTAAACAGAAACCGCATATTCAACAAATAAAAAGTAGTGTTTGCTAGTTTAAGTAGATTATGGTATGAGATTAAATATATTTTATTTAAATATATTTTTTAAATAGGTAGGTAATTGTACTAGAATAGGATTGCGACGTGGTTGTGGATTCGATTCTGGCTTAAAAGTATACATCGTTATATATAGTTAAATATAACGTCAGAGTCAAGCAGGGCGCAGTGGCACAGCGTGTGACTGTAGACACGGCGGCTTATGGTTCGATTTTCACTCGAAAAATTGAATATTTAATATTTTTATTTCTTCGCTCAGGTGATTAGTATCTTAACACTAGGTTCCCTCTTTCTATCCTGCTATTTATGGGATGCAGCGTGAAGCCGACTGGTTGTGGGTTCGATCCCACTCGAGGAGATGAAATATTTACCTAAATTTATATTTCCATTTCTTCGCTCTGGTGTCGAGGACAAGCGCGGCGTTGAGTTCTGCCACTCAACACGCAATGCCTTTAGAATTCGGCAGAAAGTGGAGAACGGAGTGTCTTAACACTAAGTTTCCTCTGCCTACCCTGCAGTGTGCGTGATACAGCGTGAAGCTGATTTTTAATGCTGCTTTTTAATTATTTTATATATGTAAACCCACAAGACCTCGTGGCACAGCGTTTGACAGCCCATAGCCGATTCCCACTTGAAGAAGTGAATTGTTTTCATTTCCTCGATCTGGTAACGAGACAAAGCGACGCGTTAAGTTCCGCTACTCTACATTAAATGTCTCGAAAACTGACCGTAACCGTAACGGAGTATCTGTAAGAACATATGTATTAGAAAAAAAAATGTATTAATTTAGTGTTGTAACGATTTCAGAAATAGTAACCAACATTTTATGTCTCTATAGTTTTTTTTTTTTTTACGAAAGACTTTTATTACACACACACGTCGTCTTCGCAACATTTTGTACGCTAGTATTATAATATTACAACACTATTTATTAATGTAATCTAGAGTGGTGTTTCATTACTTTTTTAATTGTTTAAACTTTATATGCTAGTGAGGCCAGTCGTGGCGCAGGGGCACAAAGTGTGACTGTAAATCGACTGGTTGTGGGTTCGATCCTTACTCGAGGAGATGAAATATTTACTTAAGTTTATATTTCCATTTCTTCGCTCTGTTGTCGAGCAACACGCAATGCCTCCAGAATTTGGCAGAAAGTGGGGAACGGAGTCTATTAACACTAGGTTCCCTCTGCCTACCCTGCTGTTTGCGGGATACAGCGTGAACCTGATTTATTTTATTTTTATTTATATGCTAGTGGTGGCTCGTTTATTTTTACGTGTAATTACAATGAACAAAGGGCAGTGTCTGTTTGTAAATCCGATGGTTTAAGGTTCGATATTCATTGAAGGATATGATTATTTGTTATATGTAATTTTTACATACATAGGTACTAATATTATAAAGTTTTTTTTTTGCGAGCGCGTTTATCTCAAGAACTACTAGCTCATCACCTTTTTCAGGAGATGCATTGTGTGTTGAGATCCCGCAACAACGAGCTTAGTAACGATACCAGAGCGAAGAAATGAAAATATTAAATATTTCATCCTTACTAGTGGGAAGTGAACCCACAACCTTCACGTTTACATCCACACACTTGTGCCCCTGCGCCACGAGGGTCACTATCTTTGCTTCCAAAAGCAAAATGCAAATACTAATATTCACTATCTACTTACATAAATGAAATTTCGTATACAAGTTGCTGCGTAATGCTGTTCATCAATAAAGAGGCGAGACGGGGAATGTTAGGGCGATTTCCATCTTGAAATCAGATTGTTGCGTCATAGGCGTAAGATGCTATACTAGATTTTACTATGGGTTTGCTTATAGAAGTAAAGAAAGTTTGTAATTTTTTTTAATTAAATTATATGATTAATTTACTTTTTTACGTAGAAGCGTAGGGTCATTAGATGATATGATTTTTTTTTCGCTTCACGCTGTATCCCGCACAGAGTGTAAGTAGCGGAATTCAACTCCGCGTATTGCTCGATAATAGAGCAAATAAATGAAAAAAAAACATTTAATTTCCTCGAATGGAAATTGAACCAATAATATGTAGGGTTTACAGTCGCTGGCTTGTGCCCCTGCGCCACGACGGCCTCATAATATGAATTACATTAAAAAATCTATAAAAATAATAGTATATACTTACGTACGTTAAAAATGCGATGTGAATTTTTTATACATACAAACCACCGAACCAGCGTTTCTTTTAAGACATCCAAACCGTTTTAGAGGCGTGGGTTCGAATTCCGCTATATTCAAATTTTCAACCATTTGCATTAAAAACGAACTTTCCACAGTATTTATAGAATAGTATAAACTGTATTGTATACACAATGTTACACACAAAATCGTATTATTTCTTTAAAAAAAAAAATTGTCGTGCGAGAAAATCGATTGCTACACGACCGAAGAAATGGGTGTAACCCAGTTTTAAAATAAGCCACTTTGCCGCAAACCGGTGCCAAGTGTTTCGTTTTACTTGTGTTTAAATGCCACATAGGTAACGTTTAGTTTTAACTGTTCTAGGTTATTTTGACTGTTTTTATTGTATTTTTGTCATGGCGCGGCGGAGAATATCTATTGATAAATCCTTCCGTCAAATTGTGGTAAATGGCGGAACCTAACGCCGCCTTATAACAAATAATAGTTTAAAAAAAACAGTGAAAAAAATAACTAAAAAGTGCAAAATAATCATAGTATTTAATTATAGTAAATATATTTTTTTATATAGCCATCCCTTATTTTATTTAATATCTAATAAATAAATTGATGTATAGAATAAGTAATTAGGCAAAGTATAATTTATAATTATATCAGCAACAAAAATTCATTATCTGTGGAAACTTCAAATGTCCAATTCTCACGGCCCATGAGATACATAAGTACAGCCTGGTGACAGACGGACATACAGACATATACACAGGGAGTCTCAGTAATAGGTTCCCGTTTCAATCTTTAGATACAGAACCCTTAAAAGGATATGTTTTATGTAATTCTTATACTTTCCGATCTATTTCACCAATCAAATGATTAAATTAAAGGCAGTCGTGGGCGTGGCGCAGTAGCACATACGCAAGACTGTAAACGTGACGGTTGTGTGTTCAATTCCTATTCGGGGGAAGAAATTATTATTTATTAATATTTTCATTTTTTTGCTCTAATAACCAGGCAAAGCGCGGCGTTTTATTCCGCCAATAGCGGGTATTGGAGTGTTTTAACGCTAGGTTCCTTCTATCTAACCGCGGGATATAGCGTGAAATTAAAAAAAAGATAAATAATTATAACTAAACACATACTAATACTACACAATCAATGTGTGCTTTTTAAATGGTCTAATAAGGCCGTTGAGTTGATCGACCTACCGTTACTCGAGTTCGGTGAACAAAGGTCGTTTATTTATAAAATCTAGGTTCCCAGTGCATACATTAATATACTAGTATCTCTCTTATTATATATGTTATTTTTGCTTGCTTGCTTCACGCTGTATCACACAGCAGGGTAGGCAGGGAACCTAGTGTGAAAACACTCCGTTCTCAATTTTCAGCGGTTTTTTTTTATGCATTGCGTGTTTAGTGGCGGAACTCAACGCCGGGCTATTGCTTTGGTAGAAGTAAGAAATGAAAATATTTATATATATGTTATATTTTGGATATTTTGAATTTGTTGAGTTGGAAGTTTTTAGTTATTTACTAAATTAATTATTTGATTTGAATCATTGTTTAGCTTCAGTCTGTCGTTTTGTTTGGATTTTAGTATTATATTGATGCTAAAATGTGAATGCCTTGAGTCTCAACGCCGTGCTTGTTATCATAGCGAAAATATGTTTTTTTTTTATATTTGTGACTACAGTCGCGTATACAGTAACACGCTTGCGCCAATGAAGACATTTCCCAGGTTCCCTTTGCTATGTACGATATACAGCGAGATGCTATAAATTATATCTCCTCCCAAATCCAAAACAAACCTACGACCACTTCCAACATATTTAGCTACTTTTGCTCCAACTGCGCCACAATGGTGTCATTTTGTGATTGATCGTATTCGATTTATTATTTGCCATCGAATGAACGTCCTTTCTGTTTTGTCCTAGTTCTTAATATCATTTGTTGACTTCGTTAACGAATACAAGTTTTGAACAATTTTAAATTGCAATATCCTGAAAGAACATTTTGTTATCTTGAAGAATAGAATCTAGTGTTAAGACACTCCGTTCTCCACTTTCTGTCTAATTTGAAAAAAAGTCAAGTCAAAGTCAGAAAAAGTTTTAAAAGTCTAATAGCACTCAACACGTAGTGCCTCCAGTACTAAGTGTTGAGTGCCGGAATTCAACGCTGCGTTCTAACTAGGCATGGGTACCAGAGGAAATAATAATGTAAAATAACACATTTATCCGATTGGGAATAGAACCCACACCTGTCGCATTTATAACTTGCGTCATTGAAGAATTATAAAAAAAAATTATAAATAATTGTTATCATTTTCTACCTCAACAAAAACAAAATAACAAGATAAAGCGCGGCGTAAAGTTCCGCCACTTAACACGCAATGTCTCGAAAATTGGGCGGTGTAAGGTTCTTATCACTAGGTTATCTTTGCTTAATATTCGATACTGAGCATGAAATTGAATAAATAATATAACTTAGCTTAAAATTATATTTACTTCTTTAGGTCTCATTTTAATTATTGCTTATTAAAATTTCATTTAAGTCAACACTATACTTAAAAAACAAATGAATGGCCATTAAGTCCAATTAAATGGCATTCTTTAATAGTGGAATTCAAAAGAAATTCTTTTATATTAGCATTGTAAAAGTCCAATAACGGGTTCCATTACAATTTTTCACCTGCGGGCTGCGCGCGCGCAACGAGTTTACCGATACCGTTGGTTCTTGGGTCGACGGGAATTTTTATACGGGATTTTATATAATACGATTAGGTATACTCTATTAACTGTATATATTACATTGTTATATTATATTGAACATCGTATGTCAGGCTGAGTACGGATGTGAATAAGTAACTGTTTTTTCGGAGTTTCTGTTTTGGTAAGGTGGAGTGTCTCTCCTAAGGTAATTTCTTTAAGCATTATGTGATTTTATTTAAGGAGAACGGATCATCACATTCGGTAATTGAATTATTTTTTTGTAATTTATTTAGTTCTTAGTAGTTCGTGAGATAAGCGCGTTCAATCAAACAAATTTGTCAGATCTATAATATTATCTAATGTATTATGCAGGATATAACATTTTTTTTATAGACTCACACAGCAGGGTAGGCAGAGGGAATCTAGTGTTAAGACACTCCGTTCCCCACTTTCCGCCGAGTTCTGGAGGCATTGCGTGTTGAGTGGCGAAACTCAACGCCGCGCTTTACCACGACACCAGAGCGAAGAAATGAAAATATAAATGTAAATAATTAAATACAAAAATAAATTGTGTCTACACTCGATTTCTATGCATATATTATTATATAATTAAAAAAATATATAAGCAGCTGTTATAAAGTACCGTTGTAAAGGTAGCCAAGAATTTAAATAAATATATATCTATATTTCTGTACTAATATTATAAAGCTGAAGTGTTTGTTTGATCATCACATCCTACCATAACTATAAAAGCGGAGTATTAGCTTAAAATGTTACAAAAATATAGTCAATTTGAGAGACAGGGCGTACACGTGTTGCTTGGTAGACTTAGATACGTATATACATTAATCGCTCTCAACTCTGAGTTACATCTTGAGACCGATGTTAAGATGCTGTTTTCATAGATTATAATCTATATAGAGGCCAGTCGTGGCGTAGGGGGACAAAGTGTCTGTAAACGCGATAATTTGCGGGTTCGATCCCCACTAGAGGAAATTAAATATTTATTTAAATTTCTACGCTCTGGTGTCGATGCAAAGCGCGGCGTTGAGTTCCCCCACTCAATGAGCAATGCCTCGGGAATTCGGCCGAAAGTGGGAAATGGAATGTCTTAACACTAGGTTCCCTCTGCTGTGTGCGAGAAACAGCGTGAAGCTGATATTGATATTATAATTTATATAATAGATTATACTCTATAAATGAAAACGGGATCTCAAGATCAGTACCAAGATCGATCTCGGAGTTGAGCTGCTTATAGATACGGGCCTTCGGTATTTCCATTTGAGCACGCGTCAGAAGCTGCCTGTAAAATCTAGTTACATAATATAATCGATTGGCCTCAACACTTGCACAGCCATTTAGCCAAACGTATATATTTTTTGTACCAATATTCTTGCAATAACATGATTAAAAGCGGTATATTCGACCACTATAGGATTTTCTAAGAAACTGTTTTAATAAATTATCAATTTTCTCGGTATAAGCGTGTTACTGTAAAAACGACTGGTTGTGGGTTCGATTCTAACTTAAGGAAATTAAATATTTAATACTTTGATTTTTTAGCTTTGGTGTTATCGTAAATTGCGTTTATTCAACACGTAACGCGTCCAGATTTCTGCGGAGAGTGGAGAGAGGAGTGTCTTAGATTGAGCTCCCTTTGCATGCCGTGCTAAATGGGGGATACAGCGTGAAGTTAAAAAAAATAATTTACTTATTATTTAATTTAAAAAAGTTATCGAATATATAAAAAAATATAAAACAAAAAAGCTAATCCCCTCCCACGTTATCACACACAAACAGGAAATGAGATTGATTTGCATTTTGTACGCTCATATAAATTACCTACAAAAAAAGATAAAAAAAATATACCTACAGTATAAAGTAGTATGTACATACAATATTTTAATTTTTTTTTGGCTATCATATATCTATGAAGCTAGAGGCACAAGACGGCTGTAAACGCGACTCGAGAAAATTAAATATTAACTAGACAGAGTGCTGCGTTGAGTTCCGCCACTCCACACACAGTGCCTATAGAATTTGGCGGAAAGTGGGGAACGGAGTGTCTTAATACTAAACTGCCAAGTCCGTTCTGCCTATTTTGCTGATGTGGGAAACAGCGTGAAACTGGGAAAAAAACAAAGAAGAAGAAAAAAGAAGAGGAAGTATATTTTGTTTTGATGTAAACCTGTAATAGATATTTAATATATGTATTTACTTACACGAATATTTATTTTTACATCGACATTGTGATCGATGCGTGGGTGACTGTGGTTTTGATCCTATTATAGTAAGCTAATTACCGACAGACGCTTCTACAACAAAGGGCGCAGTGTCCTTGAGGTTTAATCTTTATGGTAATAAAAATATATATAAATAAGCTTCACGCTGTATCCCGCACACAGCAGGGTAGAGGGAAAGACACTCAGACTTCTATTTTACGACAATTTCTGGAGGCATTGTTTAGTGTCGGAACTCAACGCCGCGGTTTAACTCGACACAAGAGTGATAAAATCCAAATATAAATTTTAATAAATATTTTATTTTCTTTAGTGGAGATCGAACCCACAACGAATCGCCCTTACAATTATACGCTTGGCCGTCCACGACCGGCCTCAATGGCCTGACTGTTAATACGATGAAGTGTAAATGTAACTTTTACGCCATTTTATGATCTCCTTCTCTTCTTTATATTATTATTATGTTTCTCTTTCCACAAAGATTTCAAAGGAACCCTGTCTTTTAGACTACTATTACAATTCCTCTCTGGATGTGTCAGATCCATGGTATTACCACTCCACTCACATACAAAATTATGCTGCGGATTGCTGCTGCTGCTGCTGCAAAACAGCTGACTGTCCTGCTTATTATTATTATCTGGTCTTTGGGTTCTTCTCATGAAGACTGCTTTCTGAGCCGGCGGTAACATGCTCATTCCAAAATTTCTTTGATTTATTTTTATGTTTTTAATATATTGACAATATTTTTATAGCTTGTATCTTCCATAAAGGTCTTAAATAATAGTTTATAGTTGTAATCTTTTTAATATAATTAAATAATATAATTCACAATAATTATTACGTCAGACAAATTCTGTCTGCACAAAAAAATATAACAATAAGCATTTCGCGTTGTGATACAGCGTGCGTGCAGGATACTGCCAGAGGGACATGTGAACCTAGTGTTAAGACACTCCGTCCCCATTAGGATACTCTAGTTCTCCAGTTTGCGCCGAATTCTCGAGACATTGTGTGTTGAGTGGTGGAACTCAACACTGCGGTCTGCCAGAGCGATAAAATTCAAATATTCAATATTTCGTTCCCCGAGTGGGAATCCAACCCACAACCTGCCAACTAAAACTAAACTGCCAACCTATAAGTGTCAATACAAATTAGTTAAACTTTATTAGTATTAAACTAATAACAATAAGTTTTATTGTACTCTGAATTCCATTAGACAAGGTACCGTCAGCAGTAAAATACATCAATTAACTTGACCTATATATAGATCTTAAAATATTATTAATGGCTTGTCAAGGACTGGATTCTTCCTAACGACCATATGTAGCGTCTGCAGCGGGATATTGCTTTTTTCATTATTTTTAAAGTGTTAGTGCACACTGAGGATATTTTTCAAATTAATTAAAATTTTCAAAATATAAATGAAAATGAAGCAAACGATTTTTATAAAATATTTTAAACATTTTCAAAGTGTTATTTTACACTTAGGAAAGAAAAATACTTACAACGTATATAAATTTATTATTAAAAATATATTTTTTTATTTTATTGTTTGTTATTTCTTTTCTTCTCTTCATTATTATTTTTTATTTTCACCTTGCGCCCATGCGCCACGACGACTTCAACAGTAGTATTAGTTTAATTAAATTATTAATAATTGTTAAATTTTATCTGCAATCTGTACACAACGCTATCCAGCATTGGGCGGGCGCCAAGCCGTCTGTTCCACATCGGTATTTATACCAGCGTTGTCTTCGTAACCAAATATCTAATAGTTATGTTGACTCTAGAATAGAAACATTACTTAAAAATATTATTTCACGCTGTATCCCGCTTATAGCAGGGCAGGCACAGGGAACCAATTGTTGTGAATGGTGAACCTCTACACCTCCTATGTTACTAAAGCGAGGAGGTGGAAATACTTAATTGGGAATCGAACCCACAACTGTCCGACTTCGTGCTGCTGCGATGTCAATTTCTTTTTTTATGAATATTTGATTATTATTTGATATAACGAGGATGGTTCATATCACACCAACTTACTAATCTAGGGTTACATCTATGTAAGCATCTGTCAACAGAGATTATTACAAATTTCACCTGCTCAAATCCTTTTTTGCGTGGGATGCAGCGAAGGGAATCTAGTGTTAAGACACTCCGTTCTCCACTTTTCGCCAAATTCTGAAAGCATTGTGTGTTGAACGGCGGCACTCAATGCCGCGTTTTGCCTCGACACCTAGGTGAAGAAATGAGAATATATTATTATAAACATTTCATTTCCCCGAGCAGGAATCGAACCCACAACCTGTCGCGTTAACAGTCACACGCTCAATCTGCACACCCATCACACTTCTGGTTAGATTGAGTGTTGCTTAACTATAATCTACTATGTGCTGTCCCCACTTTGACCTCAGTTAAAAACTGAACTAATTGCTGAAATGTCAAACGATAGCAAAAGTAAAGTTTTATGACCATTTGTTAGTTCTTACTTATCGCAATCGTTCCAATTTGTAATGTATTTATGCGTTTAATTTTTTTTTTGGCTTCACGCCATAGCAGGATGGGCACAAGGAACCTGGGAACCTAGATTCAGTTTACCACGCACTGTTTAATTTTCGTGACGTTGCGTGTTAAATTGTGACGCTCAACGCCGCACTTTGTTTTTTTAAGAAACAATGACAAAGTATGGGAATCAAAGTCAAAACCGCCGGTATTGCTGCTTTTTTGTTCGCAAAATACTTAGAAATCAGTAAAAAGAGATGCGTTTCTTAGCGTAAAACTCGGTTATCCTATGAAACGATGGGCCGATACTAAGTACCTGAGTATCCTGATAATATATTGAAAAAAATAACCTTCTGTTTTTTTGTCTCTGTTAAGGGCTAAAAATGATGCGTTGAAGTTACGTGATTTAATATTAAACGAATAAACTAAAAAAACTAAACTAAACTAGCTTCAAGCTTTATCCCTAGCGGGGTAGTCAGAGAGAACGGAGCGCCAAACGCTACGGTCTCTGCTTACCTCTTTCGCCTCGTCCACTGTCATCAACCTCTTCATACATGCCCTCCGGGGGGTCCTCATGCTTTTTACGTCGCCTTCCTCCAGTATCTTTAATACTGTATTTTCGAAGGTCAACCGAGTTCTCCCCCTACCTCTCTTACCGCTCACTTTTCCATAATAAATCTGTTTTCCCATTCTTTCATCACTCATTCGTTTGACGTGCCCAAACTAGCTGAGCACGTTCTTCTTCATTCTCACTGTGACATCCTCATCACCTGCCATTCTGTGTATCTCTTCATTGCGGATTCGATCAGCTAAGCTGACTCCGCATATCCTACGAAGAGATCGCATCTCCACAGCATTCATCTTTCTTTCATTCTTCTTCTGTAATACCCACGTTTCGCTGCCGTATAACAGAGTCGATACCAAAACTGCATTGTAATCACTCAACCAAGACCAGGAAATGTTTCGTTAAATTAGGATATATTAAACGAATATATCCTATTGTTGGTAATCAATCGGAAGCGGTTAACGTTTTTAAAAAAAGACGATAAAAACACACAACTATCTATATGTTTCTAAACTATTTTGAAAGGGATACTATGTTATTGCAATAAGTGATATGTAGCACCTACTATACATATCGGTATCGATCCCCACTCGAGGAGATGAAATATTTACTTAAATTTATATTTCCATTTCTTCGCTCTGGTGTCGAGGTTAAGCGCGGCGTTGAGTTCTGCCACTCAACACGCAATGCCTCCAGAATTCGGCAGAAAGTGGGGAACGGAGTGTCTTAACACTAGGTTCCCTCTGCCTACCCTGCTGTGTGCGGGATACAGCGTGAAGCTAATTTATTTTTGACTCTAAACTAAAGTAAACACAGCCATAAAAACAACCATTGACAAAACTTTTACCAATACACTTAATAGGAAAAAACAACAGGAAGCGTTCAAATAGCTTCCACACCGGAAGTAAGAGGGAAGTCGACTCAGGTAATTATGGAAATAAAGTTATTTAAGTTCCCCTACATGTGAGCTGTGTTGTAGACGTAATGTTTTCTTTTTAGTTGCTTTAAATAATTTGTTTTGATTTGTTAGATTGAAGGTTGAGCTTTGGAGAAGTTTGAAAATTGTTAAGACTGCAAATGTAAAGGTTGTGGGTTCGATTCGATATAGGGGATTTTTTTAGCTTCACACTGTGTCTTGCACATGTTAGGGTAGACAGAGGGAAACTGTGAACCTAGTATTGAAACACTCCGTTCCCATTAAGACACCTCCGTTCCTCACTTTCCGTCCAATTCTAGAGGTTCAATGATAAAAATCAACGCCGCGCTTTGCCTTGTCATTAGAGCGAGGAGTATATTTCTTCCAATTTAATTTTTCCAAAGAAATATTTTAAATATTTCATTTGCTCGACTAGGAATCCAATTCACAACTTATATTTATTTTTATTTCCTAGTTCTGGTAGACAAAACTAATACTACAGTGGCCACTAGACAACAGCCTTGAGTTCCGTCAGTCACCACGCTAATTCTCGAAAATTGGTCGGAAAGTAGTGAAACGGAATGTCTTAACACTAAGTTCCCAGGTTCCCTCTGTCTACTAAAATAAAAAAAATACTGATTCATTATTTTAAATATACTACGTGTTCGTATTTAATTAAGACTAATTATAAAGTACATAATAATTATTTTTTTTTGTATTTTATTTTATAGTCATATTTAAGATATTTCTCCGATAGTTTATTTAAAAAACATTTCCCAAATGTAACTGTAAGTTACAAACCTCTCAAATTCGAAGTAAAAAAAATTAGATATTTTCATATTTTTACGAAGGACGATTACAACACGAATGTAGCATTATTAGTTAGTAATAATTGACCTAGTAATAATATAGAAAAAAAAATAAGCTTATTTTATTATTTTGTTAATTTAAGTAAGATTCAAGGCTTTTTGGTGCTGGTTTAGGTTTAAGTGACATTTAGTATTTTTTTTATATGCATCTTTTTTTATGTATGATTATTTTTTGTTTATCATAATGCTGTATTCTGCACGCAGTAGGGTAGAGGGAACCCAGTGTTAAAATGTGCGAATGTTATATTAATATTAAAAAAAAAACAACACGCTGTATCTCGCACACAGCAGGGTAAGCAGAGTGAACCTAGTGTTAAGACACCCCGTTCCCCACTTACCGCCCAATTTTGAAGCCGTTGCGTGTTGAGTGGCGGAACTCAACGCCTTTGCCTCGCGTTGAAGAGAGAAGAAATGGAAATATTAATTTAAATAAATATTTCATTTCTTCTGCCACGACTGTCCTCTATATTGCAAATGCTCTTTTAAATAATCTCGGGAACTACTAGTTTGAATAATTATTTTTGAATGGTCCATTTATCGATGAAGACTATAAGCTATATTGTATCAGGTTAATAGTTTCAATGTAACACGCTGTCCCTACCTGTGGACAGACTTACCTGGGGAACCTAAAATATATCGTATTTCATACACAACTCTTAGCTAGGAGGCAAGTAAACGCTACAAGTTGTGGGTTCGAGTCCCACTCGAAGAAATGATATAATTTCATTTCCTCATTCGTACTTCTCAGGATACTACGGGATAGTATCGTAAAGCTATTGAAGCATATAATTTTTTTTTATTATTTTTATATTGCCACAGTGGTAAAATAGGTAAATGCCAGTAGGTAATATTATAAATATTAAAATTTATGTTTCTATGTTGTAACTGAAACACGCTATGCTTGTCTGTAACACTTATATGAAGAAAAAAATGGTTATTAATTATTATTATTTATTAATTTATGATACGTAGTATGGAGAGAGTTAGGAAGCTAGACGAGAATTCAATGTACATACATAAATAAGTAACTAACTTATTCCGAAGACTTACGTAGCTCTAACTTCTAATATACTTTAAAATAGGTATTTTCAGCATATTTTCAATACCTTATAGAAGCTATTATGTGGATTTTAAAAGGCCTGCATCATCATCATCACCTTTTTGACGCCCACCGTTGGACGTAGGCCTTATTATAAATATGATTTCAAATTTATTTTTGTGTAAATTCTAAAAAAAGACTAAGTTCATTTGTTATGATAAAATATTATAAATTATATAAATTTTAACTTTCAAACTTTTAACGCCATCTAGTGATCATGGTAAGAACTAAAATATTAAGATCCTTAAAAAAATATATGACAGTATAGTAAATTTTACGTTTTTATATTTTGTGTTTTGTATTATTTATATGATAGTGTACATGAAAGGTTCCTTTTAAAATATTGATATTGATATTTATTCAACCTGAATTTGTTTATTAGTAGCAGCGACATCTAGTAACGATTTATGAAAACTAATAGCTACGCTAGCGTTGAATTGTACTTTAGTTTTTATCTTAGATCATAGATGGCACCGGTGTACTTATAAATTATTCAATATTAGCATTTAGCATTTATCTTATTGAAATTGAATCATTGATGTAAATAATCATATTTTTTAACAAAAAGAAAACCAGAAAAGTATAATAAATTATGTTATTCGTCCATTTGTCACGCACTTACTTAAAGCAAATTTAAATCTTATATGATTTTCTTATAATACACCACGGAAAAATCTTCAAAAATGGGTTAACCCACTCGAAAGTAACTGAGATAACAAGCATAAGAAAAAATACAATCGTCGATAACCTCCTCCTTTTACAGAAGTCGGTTAAAAATGTCGGTTAACATTTTTTGGATCGCTCTCGATACATGGAAAATATACGAGAAAAATAAAAAAAAAGACCATAACAGAAAATAATAATAATAATAGTTTTAGTAAGAGAACCCAAAAAAAATATTTCAACAATTACATTGCCGTTAGGTTCTCTGAACTTTTGTTAATGGTTCTAGGTTCAATTCGCACTGGGGAATTAAATATTAAATATATTGATTTCCTTGCCCTGGTAACGAGACGTGGTAGAATTCAGCGGAAGTAACGAGTGAAAGCGGTGGGATCGGAGTGACTTAACATTAGGTTCCCTCTGCCTACCCTGCTATGTGCGGGATACAGCGTGAAGCTAATAAAACGTAGCTTATAACTTGTACTAAGTTTAACTTACGGACCACCCAAGGGTTACCTGCAAGCACTTCCTACCAAACATCTCAATACATCGTAAATCAAGTGAACACGTGCTTAGAAACCATCGGTTTACTATATTTTTATGGTTAAATGCTTATAGAATGTAAGAGCACTTATTTAATTTTAGCTTCTACTTTGTACTAAAAAATTATGATTTAAATAGAATATAACTTGTCCTATAAGACGATTCATACGTATACAACAGGGCAGGCAGAGGGAACCTAGCGTTAATACAATCAGTTTCCCACTTTCCTCCGAATTTTCGAAGCAAAGCGTGTCAAGTGGCGGTACCCAACGTCGGGCTTGGTACCATAGCGAAGAAATGTTAATAAATAATAATTCATTATCCGAGTGGGAATTGAACCCACAATTGTGACATTACGGAGAACGGTGTGTCTTAACTCTAGGTTCCCTTGTTTACACTGCCGATATGCGGGATACAGTGAAGCTTAAAAAAAGCATTCTCTAAAATGATGACCCGATTTTGATGCAATTAATAAATATAGTATATATATTACCAATAATTTCCATAATTTGGAATATTGATATTCCTTCTCTCTTTTTTCCCACCTCTTCCTCTAAACCCAAACGATATATTCACTAAAACGACATTTTATATTAAATTGTATTGAAGATAGGTATATTTTAATTTATCACACCCGTATATAGGTATACAGTATGGCGGCATCATGCATCTTCATTAAAAGTAACCCCTTTTATTTTGAATTGCAATAATTAATTTATATTCGAAGCTATAAGCCAGTCGTGGCGTAGGGGCACAAGGTATGACTGTAAAATCGACTGGTCGTGGGTTCGATCCCCACTCCGGGAAAGGAAATATTTATTTTTATTTTCATTTCTTCGCTCGGGAGTCGAGGCAATGCACGACGTTGAGTTCCGCCACTTAACAAGCAATGCCTATAGAATTTGGGGAAAGTGGAGAACGGAGTGTCTTAACACTAGGTTCCCTCTGCCTACTCTATTGTGTGCGGGATACAGCGCGAAGTTGATTTGATTTGAATTTACATTATTTTACTATAACAATTTTGTTATTATTTGCTATAATTATCACGGCATAATTATGACGGTAAGTAGGGAACGAAGTGTCTTAACACTAAGGTCTGTATTTATAAACCGCTCTCAACTCTTAAATCTATCTTGAGAGCGATCTTGAGATTCGTGGACGTGGCATTTACTACAAATTTAAATATATATTAACTAATATATTTGTTTACTTCTCCAGGTATTTTTTTTATCTACATTTAACTAATTAACCTATTTCGATTAGGTTTAGCTTCCGCTATGTTATCTTGAAATATTTAGTAAGTTAGTTGTTTTTTTTTATCAGTGGAGTAAGTAAATGAATATTACTCTCAAAGAAATCAATTAGTGCTTAATTGGAATTAAACTTTTAAATATAAAATATTAAATATTTTATTTCTTCGTGTGAGAATCGCTCGCTTGTCGCCACTGCACCACGACTGGCCTTAGAATACTTTGTTTATTGTTTTATTTATTAAATAAAAAATAATATATTGAGATCCCTACGCACCGAACGTTTGTAGAATAATGACAAACTTATGCATTCTAGAGTAATTGCGTGTTATTTCACGGAACTCAACGCCGCATTTTTATTAAACATAGCGTGATAACTAACACACTGCCATCACCTAAACAGATGGCCAGACGACAATTTTTCTCCAATGGGGTACTTTCTTTGGGTATTAGTTAATAAATATACATATGTATTATTATATAGTTATACGTTTTTTGAATTTTTCACGTTGTTCATGTCCGTACCTTTTAAGGATTTTTTTATGGAAAAGAACAATCACTTTTCATCATTGAGGCCGGTCGTGGCGCAGCGGCACGAGGTGTGACTGCAAAACCGACTGGTTGTGGGTTCGATCGCCACTCGAAGAGTTGAAATATTTACTTAAATTTATATTTCCATTTCTTCGCTCTGGTGTCGAGGTTAAGCGCGGCGTTGAGTTCTGCTACTCAACACGCAATGCCTTCAGAATTCGGCAGAAAGTGGGGAACGGAGTGTTTTAACACTAGGTTCCCTCTGCCTACCCTGCTGTGTGCGGGATACAGCGTGAAGCTAATTTAATTTTAATTTTACAATCACTTTGTTGTCTGTCTGTCTGTCTGTCAAGAGCCTTTATCACAGGAACGCTTGAAGATATCGAGATGTAATTCAAACTATATACTCAGATCAACGGTCCCTAAAAAACCGTATTTCTATATTTAAAAAAAAGGTGGTCGGTCGTTTTTGTAGCAATTTCAATAATCAAAATTAATAGGGTTCCTCTGGTTGACTTACAATTATGAAATTTGGCAGCTAGCATCTACAGATAGTACTAGTTCAGGAAATAATCTGAAAGCTATACGTTTGTTGTTAAATCCTAAAAATAATAGGCTTAAAGGGGGAAAAAAATGGTTTTAAAGCCGCTAGTTCTAGTGAGGTACCATATTAAAGGACTCTCAAAAACCCGGGACCTCTAAATTTTGTATGGAATCATCGGTGGGAAGTCCGAGTCGCGTTTGTCCGGTTTTTACTTTGGCGTAAGACATTGTGTGTAGAGTACCGGACCTAAAGCTGCTTTGTGTCATACTTACATACAAGTGGAGAAATGAAAATTATTGATATCTATAAAAATAAACTCGATGGTCGTTGGTTTGACACGCACTCTGGGGATTTTAAATTTTATCATGTTATATGTAAATATAACATGTTATATATCATACGAAATATATAAATGTGGGCGGCCGCCCACACCATAAACCTCTCTTAACTCTAAAATCTATCTTGAGGGCGATCTTGAGATTCCGCTTTTATTCATAGATTATAATGTATAAATGAAAATGATATCTCAAGATCGAATTCAGAGTTGAAGGCAGTTTATAAATACGGGCCTAGGTTCCCTAGCATATTACAGTTCAGGGTTAAGTTAAAATTAAATTAAAATAAAAAATCCCCCCGAACAGGCATCGAACCCACGACCGTCGCGTTTACAGTCAGACCTTATAGCTTATATTATGTAGTGCAAATTATTTATTACCGTTAGTTCTTCTATTTACAACAACATATATTCCAAATGGAACATGACAGCTGGTGAAGCACGTCCGGACTCGAACCGGTGTACCATGCAAATGAATACATGAATGTAATACGTTTGCGGAACTACTGTAGAAAAAATGGCATTGTTTCCGTTTTCATGATATTCTCTTTTAAATTGGGTGTAACTATGTAGGTTAGAAATGATTCATTTATCTTATTACTAGAGGGCGCGCGCAGCTTCGATTATTTAGACACTTAAGGGTGAATTAAAAAAAAACACGAAACACGTGTTCAATAAAATATTTTTAACAGACTTAATTTAATTTTTTATAAAAATCAGATTTAAAGGCGATTTAAAGATTTTTCCATACAAAATTTCAACCCCTTATTTGAACCCTTAGGGGGTGAATTCTCAAAAACCATGAAACACGGGTTCAATGAAATATTTTTATTAATCTGAATTTCAAATATTACAAAAATCGGTGCCGTTTTAAAAAAAAATCCATACAAACTTTCAATCCCTATTTCATCCCTTTGGAGTTAAAATTTTTCAAAATCCCTTCTTAGTGGATGTCCAGATTATGAAAATAAACATCTGTCCCAATTTCACGTTTCTACGCACAGCGGTTACGGCTGTACGTGCGCGTCTTACCGCAGTTAGTCAGGTACATGTTCTTTTATATATATAGATTATTATTTTTTTACAGTTTTACGCTTTTTTCCGCATATAATGAAACCTAGTGTTAAGACACTCCGTTCTTCACTTTCCGTACAATTAACAAGACATTGCGTGTTGAGTTGCAGAACGCAACGGGTCAATATTTTTGACATTAATTTCAATTTCGTGAGTTCAGTTGTTGTGATAAATAAAACTTCCTTGTTTTTTTAAAAAAAATTAAGACACTTATTTAAACAATATATTAAGATACTTATTTAATAACAAATTTGAACGTAGCGGGACTCGAACCCACGCCTCCTGGAAACCGACCAGGACCAATTTTTATATATTTTCTAAATAAGTATTTTTCTTTCCTAAGTGTGGATTGACACTTTAAAAATGTTTAAAAAAAATAAAGATTATTGTACTATAGATTGGATCCATTCTCATATATGGTATACATCTATGTCAGAATATTAGTAGTAGTAGCCTACAAATATGTAAAGAGTAGAGTTTATGTTGATAATTTCCAGTCGTCGTCGAAGGTGGTCGTCGTGGCGCAGTGGTAGACTGCAACTGACAAGGTGGCCGCGTTAAGTTTACAATATATAGAGCTCGGAGAAAAGAATATCTTGACACTAAACTCTCTATAAAGCGTGATGCTAAGAATTTGAAATAAGCTTTAATTTTATGTTTACGATAAATATTATAAAAATGCGGGAGATTCATCCCATATCCTATCCATAAATATTAAATATATTATCACTTTTTTTATATATTATAAAAAATGATAACCTTCATACAAGTTAGTCGTAAAAAATCAATAACAAAACCGTATCGAATCGTAACTTTTTTACTATCTATAGATATTTATAGTAAGGTATGTAGGTAGTTGGAGCAGCTGCCTGCCCGCATATTGATAGCGGGTATATGTATAATTATATTTGAATTTACGTTTAAATTAATGTACTGACAGTACTTACGAGGTCTGTCGTGGCGCAGAGGCACAGAGGGTGACTGTAAAACAATCGGTTTTGGGTTCGATCCCCACTCGAGGATATGAAATATTTATTTAAATTTATGTTTTCATTTCTTTGATCTCGTGTCTAGGCATAGCGCGGCGCTGAGCTCCGCCAGTCAGTACGCTTTGCCTTAAGAATTCGGTGGCTAGTAGGGAACGGAGTATCTTAACACTAGGTTCTCCCCTGCTGTGTGCGGGATACAGAGTGAAGCTGAAGTAGTCCTTACAAGTCGGACAAAGTTTAATAAGTCATTTTTGACTGACCAGTCATATGAGTTGTGGCGCGGGGCCACAAGCGTGCTACTGTAACCGCGACCAGTTCGTGGGTTCGATTCTCAGTTAGATTGGATGAAATATTTATTACATTTTTCCGCTCTGGTAGAGAAAGTAGAGTAGTAATAGAAAGAAAGAATTCCGTCACTGAAAATTTTGTGGAAAGTGACGAACTTAGTATCTTTTCACTAAATTTTAAATATATCTGTCTATAACCTAAATACATATAAGTTAGAAATTTGTGGAGATGAGACAATAAGAACATCGAAGACTTTCAACACAAAATAAACCAGAAGGAGTACACAGTGTCACATTACTCTGCTCTCCACTTCTTTGCTATATAAGTTACATTTTTATTTTATAATATTCGAACTCATACACAAATTCTGCACTCAGATAACCCTACGTTAGTAAATGTCTTAATTTCATTTTACAAGATAAAATTGCATTCGATGAATACATGGCTTCCTAGAAGTACGGGCTATATCATTTATTGTTCACTTCAATTTGAATTTGATCTGTATTATGAAGTATATTAGAATGTTGTAGATTTGATTCCCACTTGGGGAAATTTATTATTTTATAGATATTTTAATTTCTTCGCTAACTAGGCTAAATGCGGCATTGAGTTCCGCTTCTCAACACGCAATGTTTTGGAGAAGTCGTCAGAAAGTGGAGAACGGAAACGTCTCAATGGTAACGTAGTGTCTTAGTATTAGGTTCCCTCTGCCTATCTTTCTTTAAGCGGAATTCAGCGTGAAACTAAAAAAATATATTTACTGCTGCTTATTATATTTGACTTTTTTTCTCTTACAATAAAGAATATATATTTAATAGAAAAACCCTCATTTACCAAAATGAATAATAAATATACTTACTTGTAAAAAAATATAATTTTTAATAGAACGCTTTATCCTGCATATAAAAAGGTAGGCATAGAGAAGCTAGTGTCAAGACACTCCGTTCTTCACCTTCTGTTCGAATTGGAGACATTGCGTGTTTAGTGACGTAACCCAGCGCCGCATTGTGTCCTTTCACAACGGAGAAATGAATCTTATTCATTGAAAATGAAACTCACAACTATCGCTTGAGCAGCTGGATACTATCAATTTACACATAAATACATTATACATAATATAATTTGAGGCAAATCGTGGCGCAGGGGCACAAAGTGTGACAGTAAAATTGTTTTTTTCCATTTCTTCGCTCTTCGTCCTCGTTTCGAGGCAAAGCGCGGCGTTGAGTTTCACCACTCAACACGCGATGCCTTTAGAACTCGGAAGAAAGTGGGAAACGGAGTGTCTTAACACTAGGTTCCCTTTTGCCTACCCTGCTCTGTGCGGGATACAGCGTGAAGCCGATTCATAATATAATTTCTAAATGAAAACGGCACCTCCAGATCGATTTCAGACTTATGAGCGGCTTATAAATAAAAAAATGGACCTTACACTTAATGAACGAATGTATGAATGAATGAACTAAAAAATAACTTCACTTGAAAAGTAACCAACTATTTGACGCAAATAGTAATTGTGTTGATTGGATGAATTAAGCAGCTGCTCTGTGGGCGAGTGACCGGACCGAGACCTCGGTGACACAGACGTACATACATACAATATATAAGTACATGTTCAGTTCATTTGTTAAAAAAAAATCACCTTGTCGCTGTATCCCGCACACAGCAGGGTAGGCAGAGGGAACCTAGTGTTATAACACTCCGTACCCCTCTTTCTGCCGAATTCTGCAGGCATTGCGTGTTGAGTGGCAGAACTCAACGCCGCGCTTAGCCTCGACACCAGAGCGAAGAAATGGAAATATAAATTTAAGTAAATATTTCATCTCCTCGAGTGGGGATCGAACCCACAACCAGTCGGTTTTACAGTCACACTTTGTGCCGCTGCGCCATGACTGGCCTCAATATAGTAGTATAGTAGATAGTTCACTTATGGTATATGTAATTGTGTTCGTATTTTTGAAGATTTTGGATCCTTAACGCCAAATTCGACTTTCAGTCGTCGAAGTTGAAGGAAGGAATTCTATCTATTTTCATTGTCCTGCTCTGGTAGGCGATACGCGGTGTTGAGTTCCGTAATACAATATTGTCATGTCTGTCTGTGTGTATTGAAAATTTGGCGGAAACTGCTCGAGAGAGTGTCTTAACACTTGGTTTCCTCTACCTACTCTAGTATATGCGGGATACAGCGTGAAGCAAAAAATAAAATCGAAGGAAGGAATTCGATCTATTTGCATTGTCCTGCTCTGGTAGGCGATATGCGGCGTTAAGTTCCGCTATTTTGGCCAATTGGGCGGAAACTGCTCTAGTGAGTGCCTTAATACTAGGTTCCTACCCTACTATATGCGGGATAAAGCGTGAAGCTAAAAATAAAATAAGAAATGAGTTTAATGTTAGATTATTAACAAGAGAATAAAAAGCACATGATCAATATTGAGGGTCTCACAGACCGTTTGTGTGAGCATCGACGCTAATTGAGAGTTTTATTAAAATGTATGGCGAAGACTTTTTATCTTTTTGAATTTATATTTTTTTTGCTTTTTGTGTTTTGTTATTAAAACCAGGAAAGGAAGGGAAGGATAAACTAAAATAACATATAATAATTAAGGAAAATACCTTTTTTTTTTAATATATTTTACAGAATATTATAATAATAATATTTAAATTCACAGCCAAAGTCAAAACATAAACAATATTTATGTTGCTTTTGAACAGAAAAAAATTTACTTGCTATATATACGTACTGATAAGATAGGCTTTGTTATTCTATATGAATTATAAATTAGAATGTTTACTATTTAAAGAATAGTTTGTAAAATAAAGTTAGTTATGTATATGCGGCGTTGAGTTCTGCCACTCTACATGCAATGCCTTCAGAATTCGGCGGAAAGTTAGGAACGGAGTGATTTAATACTAGGTTCCCAGATTCCCTCTGTCCTCTCTGCTATATTTTGTATACAAGGTGAAATTAAAAAAACTTATAACAACTTATAATACCGGTCGTGGCGCAGAGGCACAAAGTGAGACTATAAATGCGACAGGTTGTGAGTTCGATCCCCACTCGAGAAAATGAAATATTTATTTAAATTTATATTTCCCTTTCTTCTCTCTGGTGTCACGCACGCAATACCTCCAGAATTCAAAGGAAATTGGGGAACGGAGTCTCTTAACACTAGGTACCCTCCGCCTACCCTGCTGTGTGCGGGATACAGCGTGAAACTGATTTTAATTTATAAATCACAATAGGAAGTGCAACTCAGTATTGGAATACAGACAAAGTAATGCAACCAAAGATAATACTGAAGACAGAGGAAATGCATACCACGGTTGGAAATACGATATTTTCACATGTGCCAAACAGTAGCCATTCACATAGTTCTCATGAAGAAGGGCTGAAACACCAAAAAAAATATAAGCTAAATTAGACTTTAATACAATAACTTCAAAGTTAACTTTCATCTAGTCCATTTCGTCTAAGATTCTTATGAATGGATTGACTCTATATTAGCTCCAAAGGTTCCTTGTACGCTCATTAGTGGGCTACCAATAAAGGGCCGCATACCAATTTGCCAGATTTTAAAAAGTAGGTTAGAATCTATTGATGTTTGTAATTAAGAGTTTTTTCTTTTTACTTTTGTTTGGGTTATTGCGTTGTCTGTGGGGCGATGTCGATTTTTTAAATGGATACTGTCCATAATGGTTTTGAAATGTTGAAATTGGGTGTTGATTTGGTCGGAAATAAACGTATAGTATTATTTTTTGTAGTTATAAGTAATATAAGTAAAATATACTTTTTTTTTTAAATTATATATTAAAAAAATCTATTAAAAAATATATTTTGCGGCTTTGTTATATTGGTTAAGCGATATTTTTTATTTGATAAATGAATAATTTTAAGTTATACTATAAATTTTGTATTATATTCTAATATTGTACAATGTTTATCTTTCACATATGGGTCAGTTTTATTTAACGTATTAGTCATTAATTCTATGAATTTAATACTATAAGCTTCCGTTTCCTTATACTAATGTAGACATTACAATTCATATCGCAAAAACAAAAGAAAAAGTATAACATTTAATTTTTTTTTATATTATTTTCAATAATTGAATAATTAAAAAATGAAAACTAACTTGTTTTAACAAAAACAATAAAAAAACATTTATAATTTAAACAAAGAAATCTTTATATTGCAATATGTCGCTGTTTCCATATAACTAGAGTAAAACCACGTATTGCGAAACTATAGATATTATATTACAATACAGTCAACATTTTCCTCGCATGCCAGTATTATTTACATATTACCGTAACGACTCTGTCAATATATGAGTGTAGATAAGTGTTTAAACAAACAAGAATATTAAATATATGTAAGTATATATATATATAATATTGTTGTTAAATGTAGGTACAGCGGGCCCTGCTTGGAACCCACAAGTCCAGGCGCCCGTACCATTTCATTTATCTAATGCAATGTGCATTTGCGTTCAGTTTATAGTGCTGTTACGCCACGCAACAGAAATAACGTGGAATATCGGTCACACACTCTGAACGAACGATTCTTATTAATTGCCGGACGGTACACCACTATCGCAGTGGCGGGACCGCGCGCGGACGTACCGTACGACCGACTGCCGCTCCTCTTTTTTATCTATATCAAAAAAAACGCGCCAACTCGCGTACGTCACTTTGACGTAAGTAACAGAGCGAAGGATTTAATCTATTCGGCTTTGCTTTTTTGTTTTGTTTTGTTTTGTTTTTTTATTATCTCGCAAATATTTATCTAAGGTCATGGGTCTGTACAGCGTTTACATTAGGAAGAAGTATCACGATAAGTAAACGGGAGAGTGCAAATGTCGTTGATACAGCGCAGCGGCCGGTCGACACGACCGAAGGCACTGACGGTGCGCTAAGGGACGAGCGTTCGCGGAATCCCACGGTTGATTCATACACCGGTTATCGGTGTTTTGAAACGAACGGCACTATGTGTGAGGTCACAAGTTGGATACCGCACGCCGTGGTGGAAACACTGCGCGACCGCTCCGCGCAGCCTGTCATAGCGTGGCTCACCACTATCAGAGCGACCATTGAAGAGTACGACCCTCTGGTCGTCGTACGACCATCCTCCACCGTCTCCACTGTGTCAGAGGATTCCGGATCCGACGGCGCCTTCGACGAAATTCTATCACAACTAGGCAAGGAAATATTTAAGCTAGATGAGTACCAAAGAAACCTCGTGCCCTCAGATAACGACGTCTCCCTCAGCATTCTCAATATATTCGACGAGTGTCTGCAAGGAATAGGTCATGTTAACCACGTTGAAACCGAAACCAAAGTGATACAACCAAAAGTGACAAACAAAATAGTGAACAGTGTGAATAGTGATTGTGGATCCACATTATCTGATGTCTCAAGCACTCTAGTGACTGAGAAAGTGTTAATTAAATCACCACCACCGGTACCACCGCGCAAAAAGAAAATGAGAACACCGTCGCCCTCAATTTACGACGAAATGGAATTTAAAGATGATTCCGAAACAAAATTAGACAAATTAGTATCAGACAGCGATTCGGAAAGCACTTGTTGGAGTTACAAAGAGTGTAACGGAGACAGCAATGAGAACGACCCATCCAAAGACGCGTACGCCGCCGTCTGGTCGCATTCTAGCGGCTACCACAACTCCGATGAGATATTGCGCCGCGTTCTGTCACAGGCGCAGCAAAGGGCTACCATATCGCGATTGTCTTTCGATACAGCTAGCGAGTTTTCGCCGCAGCCGTTTTCGGTGTACGCCCTGACGGAGGTGGGAGACAGTCGCAGGTGCGAGTCAGTCGCCGCGATGACGCCGGACAAGCCGTGCGACGACGGCTACGAGCCGGTGCGCGACGCCCTCACCGACGAGAATATATACGAAGAAATCGAGTATGGCTATAGCTACACGGATGAGGGTTGCTCCTGTGGTGGCAGTGTGGAAGTGGAGAGTTGCTCGATCAGTGCCAGTTCGGAGGGCGTTGGGAGGGAGAGCCCTCTGTACGCGAATTTGAGGGATCACGACGCGTATGCTATCCCTCCGGATGTTATATATTGGAAGAATCTGCTTTTGGACCCGTTTTATAATGATGATGAAGAAGATGAGGTGAGTTTTGTTTTTTGTTAATTTTATTATATCTTTAGTTATTTGTTAAAACTGTGTGTAGAAATAATTTATATTATAATTCTAGAACTCTAGCTAGAGTCATAAAGCTTATTTGCCAACTGGTCTTATCAAATATGTTCCATTTCTTTAATTAAAATTATCACAACATAAGTATATAGTGATAACTATTGAAATTATACACAACATGAAAAATAAAGTGATTTTAAGTGTTATAAAAACTTTTTTAGTCTTCATAAACAATTTATTATACTGAGGCCAGTCGTGCCAAGTGAAAATATTTAATATTTTTATTTCTGCGCTCTGGTGTTATGGCAAAGCGCGGCGTTGAGTTACGCCACTCAACACGCAACGCCTCCAGAATTCGGCGGATCTTGACGATTTAATTAAAACATTTAAAACATGCCTCTTTCGTTATTAAACCTAATAATAACTAAGGTTACTTAACTTTGTAAAAGGCAAGACTGTGAATTGTTTTCCTTCCTCGTGCACTGCGTTGTGTTTGTATAAACAAAATCATTTTGAAATATTGATTTTGTTAAATTTTTGTTAAAAAATGCATATTTTTTTTTATTTTTGATCATTTTCATTTTATGATTGGTTTATATTAATATTATATAGGTAAATTTATCTAATAAATGTTTACAAGCCCCACGATTATAATACACCCAATCGTGTGAACCAGAATTTAGTTACCTTACTGCCATTATAACAAAATGTTATATAGAGATTTGATACAATGTTTATTAGCTTCACGCTGTATCCCGCAAGTAGCAGGGTAGCCAGAAGGAATTTGTGAACCTAATTAAAAAGTCTGTATCAATAAAACACCAGTGGGGAACCACCCAAACATTCTCTACTTTCTGCCCAACTAAAGGCAATTGCATGTTGAGTGGCGGAACTCAACGCCGCACACCATACTATATAACGTATCAATAAAAGTTGAAAGTGAAGAACTTTAACACCAACATCTCTTTCTGAAGACCTAAAAAATAATAATGTATAGAGTTACAGACACCAAATCACAAACCTTGGATTGTGATGACGTGGTCGATTCCAAAGGAACATCGGTTCTTTAATTAATATGTAAGCCCCATCCCGCGCCAAACCAATACGCCTATATAATTATTATTTACATGTTTTGTTTACAAATGAATTAATATTTACTGCATTGTCGATCGTCCTGTTTCCGAGTAGAGTTGTATCGAGTATTTTGAGTCGATTTTTGGGTGTATATCAGTGAAAATCGATTTTCCGAGTCGTTTAGAGTATCAATTTCAGTTTTTTTAATGCTAATGTAATATTTTGTAAAATGTGGAAAGTACAGCGTTGAAATCCGCTGTTGTATGCACAATGTTTTGTAAATTATTGAACGGAGTGTCTTAACACTGGGTTCTCCCTGGCTTTCCCGTTTTATATGGGTTACAGAGTGAAGCTATACGCTTATTTAGTAGTGACACAAAGTGCTTCGTACAGGCGTTAATATACCTACCGAGAAAACGAAGTGGCACAACACTACTTCATTTTGTATTATAAAAATACCTATATATTTTAACTTTATATGAATAACACACTGTATATAAGTATTTTAAATTTCAACGTGTTCTCAATAAAAAAAACAAGCAAAAAAAAAACCAAAAATATTTATACATTTTTATAGAAAAAAATATATTTTGCTGTACATTGAAAGTATGTCAACATTTTTTAAGTGTCTAATTAACTCGGCTTCGAGCCGCAGTGGACCGCTCTAGTGGCAAAATGTGCAATATAGTCTTATTTATTAATTAATTTTATATTTTTGTGACTTTAGTTTTTAATTTAGCGGCTGTAGATGGTTGTGGGTTCGATTTTCACTTTTTGCAATAGATATTATTTCTAAATAATCTTCAATTTTTTATCTGCCGCACATAATTTATAAGTACTAAATATCTTTATATTAGTATTTATTTATTTATTAATCTATAAACTACTGAGGCTGGTCGGGAGTTCCATTCCCACTCGAGGAATTGAAATTCCTATTACATATCTAATTCCTTTATAATTCGGCGGACAGTGGGCAACTTAATAAGAAAGGAGTGTCTTAGCACTCAATAAAGCGTGAAACTAAGAAATAAAACGAGAATTAGCGTAGTAAATACGTATATATATTTCCAATTTTATATATAGATTTTTAACAATAAACCTAATATATAACAAAATGTTTTTATTCAATTGGAACAATCACAAGGAATAAAATAAAAAAATACTTACAATATTACATATAAGTGGTTTACCATTTATTGTTAAAATAATAATAAATGAAATGAGTCATATAATTAAAGATATAATGACGTTTGTTCTAATGATTTCCATTTGTGACTAATATAATGAATCTTTGTAAATGAGATGTAAATACTATTAACTTTATTAACTTTAGTTTGTAAGAAAATGGTTGGAAAAATAATATTAAAGATTTTATTGATGAAACTAGTGACCCGCTCGCGGCTTCGCCCGCTTGAACTTCGTAATTAATTTACTAATGAGGCCAGTCGTGGCGTAGCGGCACGAGTTGTGGGTTCGATCCCCACTCGAGGAGATGAAATATTTACTTAAATTTATACTTCCATTTTTTCGCTCTGGTGTCGAGCTTCGAGCTTCGCGGCGTTGAGTTCTGCCACGCAACACGCAACGCCTCCAGAATTCGGCAGAAAGTGGGGAACGGAGTGTCTTAACACTAAGTTCCCTCTGCCTACCCTGCTGTGTGCAGGATACAGCGTGAAGCTGATTTATTTATTTAATATCTATTTATTTATTGAAAAGTAGAGTTTGAGCCAATTTAATAAAACAGTTATTAAAAGGAATTTTGTCGAACATCATTTAAAATGGTATAACTTTTTTATTTTTAAACCGATTGAAGTACAATAAACACTAAATATTAAGAGAAGATTAAACCGCAAACTGTAAATCGATTTCACTTTTATATTTCTGACTTCTACTTCGCATGTATTGAATGAATTAACTTTGAAATTACAGTCAATATTTTAATTTTGTGTTTTTCCTTAAAAATATTTTGGGCAAAACCATGTTTCATAAATAGATATAAAAGTAATAATAATTAATAGTATTTGTATTTTGTAGTGGTGGTTCATTTCGTATTTGAACTACATGACTGGTTAAAAGAAGGTAGCGTATTTAAATATTATTTAGAGGAATTTTTATTTATAAAATATGGAGGTCATTAGTCAGATATGTAATTCCAAAGCTAAATTTATAATTTATTATTTTATAATATAAATACCAATATTTATTAAAACGAAAACAAAATCACGTTTGTTGTATGAGAGCCCCCTTAAATATTTATATTAGCCTGCCTGTCTGACATTTAGTATTTGTTGTTATAGCGGCAACAGAAATAAAACATCTGTGAAATTTCAACTGTCTAACTATCAAGGTTCATGAGATACAGCCTGGACAGATGGACAGACAGACAGACAGCGAAGTATTAGTAGTACAGTCCTGTTTCACCCTCTGAACACGGAACCCTAAAAACAACCTATCTCAGTACTAATAATATTTTCTATTAAATTTAAATGCTATATAAGTCGGCTTGAGTTTAACAATACAAAAATACTAGTAAGCAATTAGTAAATTTTATATTTCCTCATACATTTTTGGGTTAAACCAGAAATATACATTATCTATATAATAATATAATAAATTAAACAATACATTTTTTCCTTTTTTTTTAAACAATACATTGTTATTTTTAATACTATAAATGAATGCACCGAAAAGACTTCGTTAACTAATGACTGAGTAGATTTTAATTGTTTTTTTAACTCTCCTTAATCACCTGTATTAGTGACGCGGGTGTTACTCAATGAAAAATATTTATAGATTTTCCTACTGTGATTTTTTTTTTATTTTGTTCTACAGGATGGAAGTGTCAGCACCACATTAAATGAAACCACAGTTTTAACTACTCTATAAAAGCCTAATATAATTCAGAAAAAAAATAAATTCCCAAAAATGAAAAAGTTTTTTTT
>JAATLQ010038593.1:76003-94831 GCA_013421005.1 Heliconius erato x Heliconius himera
TCAAAGGAACACCGCCGCACACGCCTCATTTCGAAATCGAGTCGTATGTATTGGCGATAAAGTTCAAAGTTGTTTAACCTTTAGTAGTATTTTTGTAGTAGTAAGTGTTTATGTTATTGGGATCTATACGTAATCGCGTCACACGAAATACAGGTATGGATAAAAATCGTGAAATGAAAAAAAAATCCTACGTCCAAACTGTTGAGGCATCTTGATTAATTTCTTTAGGTACAGGTTTGAAATATTTTACTCTATATGCTGTTTCCGTAAATGAAGCGCTGCCTCTTCCACCCTGTATATAATATAAACTTTTTTATAGTTTTTATTCACTTTTGTTATTTATCGTAGGCGCATCCTAATTAAGGAGAAAATACGCTTTAAAGTAAAGTTGTCATAAAAGATAATTCTCTTATGTACACAGTATATGTAATGATTTTTGCTATTATTTTAGTAAAATAAGTTAATAAACATACTAAAACTTTGTTTTTTTTTTTTGCAAAATCATAACTTGCACGTTTATTTTGTTGCTTCACGCTGTAACCCGCAAGAACCAGGATCATTCCTACTTTTTCAATGTAAGACGCTTCGCGCCCCCACTTTCACGTCGAATTCTGAAGGCGCTTTGCTCTACACTAGAGAGAAGAAATTATGAAAATATTTATTTCCTTAAGTGGAAATCGAGCCCACAACCTTTGTGCCGCTGCGCGACTGTCCTCTTTTTTAACATAGCTGTAACTTCTCAACCAAATTAAACAATCAAATAACCCAGTTGAGGCCAGTGGTGGCGCAGTGGCACGAGGTGTGACTGTAAAACCGACTGGTTGTGGGTTCGATCCCCACTCGAGGAAATGAAATATTTATTTAAATGTATATTTCCATTTCTTCGCTCTGGTGTCGAGGTTAAGCGCGGAGTTGAGTTCTGCCACTCAACACGCAATGCCTCCAGAAAGTGGGGAACGGAGTGTCTTAACACTAGGTTCCCTCTGCCTACCCTGCTGTGTGCGGGATACAGCGTGAAGCTGAAAAAAATAAAAAAAAATAAATAACCAATTGGACCTAAAGCTATAAACACCTCCTACGCACGCAAGGCTATATATAATAGGTAAATTTAAAATGCATCAGGTACAAACAATGCGGCAAACAACAAAACTTGTACTTCAATACGTGATTACGAACGTATCGAGTATGTAAATATTATTGTGTAAATGAATTAGCAATACGGTAGGTGCAATTGTGACATAGTTGCTGAATACACGTGGTAGTAGTGAGTTCGATCTTTTTCGGGGGAATGGTTGTATTATATTAGATTTTTACTTGAGGCTTCGATCCCGTGGGTTTATAGGATGTAGTCAGTGCTTGAAGAAAATTTTTCGAAGCAGAGGTTACTGAGTGCGTTCACCCAAATATGCTCTTTAGGATTGTATAAAATAAAACCGGCCAAGTGCGAGTCGAAATAGCACGCGAAGGATTTCGTACCATTATCTATGAAAAGGGTAAAGAAAAAACACGTTTGTCGTACGAGTTACAATTTTTTTAGTTATAGCGGCAACAGAAATACATTTTCCGTAAAAAAATCAAGTCTTTAACTATCACGGTTCGAGAGATGCATCCTGGTCGGCAGGATGCATCTCTCGAACCGTGATACGTATAACCGGTGGAGTCGTAGTAACCGGGTCCTGTCTTACCTTTTCCGTACAGAACCCTAAAAAGTATAGAGTATAACCTTAAGATTTTAAAATTAGCGGGAAAAAAACATATTTGAGTAGTAATAATATTTATATTGAACTCTATATTATAAAAAAAAATAAAATCAGTTTTTAATGTATGTGCACATCAATGTCACATTAAAATGTGCATACATTACCTACTAGTGCGACGTTTACTGGCTGTTTCACAATAACTTTTGATTTGTGTGAAGTGATCTGGTAATTTCCTGTAATTTGCAAGATTATAGTACAAATTATATATTAATAATGTCTTATAATAAAATACTTATAAATCTCTCTCTCTCTCTCTCTTAAATCTCTCTCTTATTTGAGTTTTTTTAAAACTCACTTTTGCCTGCGACTGTTTGTCCCCGTGGTTAAATGGAAGTAATTAAGAAATATACTTATCTATATATATAAAAGGACTTGTGCTGACTGACTGAGGTAAGACGCACGCAGAGCCGTAACCGCTGATGATAGAAACGTGAAATTTGGGCAGATGTTTATTTTCATATTCTGGACATCCACTAAGAAAGAATTTTGAAAAATTTTAACCCTAAAGGGATGAAATAGGGGTTGAAAGTTTGTATGGATTTTTTTTTAAATCGGCACCGATTTTTATAAAATTTGAAATTCAGACTCGTAAAAACATTTCATTGAACACGTGTTTCATGGTTTTTTATAATTCACCCCCTAAGGGTGCAAATAAGGGGTTGAAAGTTTGTATGGAAATATTTTTAAATCACCACCGATTTTTATAAAAAAATAAATTCAAACTGTTAAAAATATTTTATTGAACACGTGTTTCGTGGTTTTTTTAGAATTCACCCCTAAGAGCGCAAATAAGCGGGCGAAGCCGCGCGCGCCCTCTAGTGTGATATAAGATTATATTATATTTCGCCCCTATTTATAAATCAATTTTAATACTGAAATCGATGTTGAGATGCCATATACACACATATATTATTAAAACGGCATCTATTTACATCTCATCATTCGGCACCTTTCTACCAAATTTACAAATAAATTTCAAAAATATAATTTTTTAACATGAACCTTGAGATTAGCGCGAGTCTTTATCTTCTTAAAATAATATACTAAAATTAAAATTAAATTAGCTTCACGCTGTATCCTGCACACAGCAGGGTAGGCAGGGGGAACCTAGTGTTAAGACACTCCATTCCCCACTTTCTGCCGAATTCTGGAGGCATTGCGTGTTGAGTGGCAGAACTCAACGCCGCGCTTTACCTCGACACCAGAGCGAAGAAATGGAAATATAAATTTAAGTAAATATTTCATCTCCTCGAGTGGGGATCGAACCCACAACCAGTCGGTTTTGCAGTCACACCTTGTGCCGCTGCACCACGACCGGCCTCTACGAAATAATATACTAAATTAGTAAATAATTAAAATATTAATAATTATAATAGTATTAGTATAGTATATTTGTAAAATTCAATATAACCAATTTGTCTGTCCGAATTTACCCAATCTACCTGCTCTTTACCTGTTCGGCGAAATGGCACAGATGTTATTACAAAATGCCATTGTCCTTCCGTACTGGGAAATAAAGATTTATTTTTTCACTTTTATTATTATTATTTGGGGCCCAGTCGTGACGCAGGAGCACATGCGTGTGGCTGTAAACGTGTAAGGTTGTGGGTTCGATTTCCACTCAAGTAAATGAAATATTAAAATATTTTCTTTTCTTCGCTATGGTGTCGAGGCCAAGCGCGGCTTTGAGTTCCGTCACCCAACACGCATTGCCTTCAGATTTCAACGGAAAGTGGGGAGTGGAGTGTCTAAACACTAGACTCCCTCTGGCTACCCTGCTGTGTGCCCAGCGTGAATAATAAAATCATGTGAAATATATGTCAAAAATCTAGATTTTAGAAAGTTTTCTGGTGATCTTTTTTTTCAATGTTTCACGAGTCTTACTTACAATTATGGTATGTAAAAACAAATGAATTGTTACGTGTTAGATGAAAGTACCTTATAATAGTATCTATTATTTAATTGAAACAGTCACTCCAAAATGGCGTAAGTCTCATTTTATAAACAAATTTAATGCATTTTTAACATTTTAAAGTGTTACTCCACACTTAGGAAATTTGCTAAATAAGTATTATTCTAAATAATTAAATTTATTGTAGTTTTATTATAAAGTTGTTATAACATAACTTCTATAGATATAAATTGTTTTTTTTTTTTGTAAAAAAATAAAAAAAAGATAATTATATTTCCAGAGAATATATCAGATATTTATTTAGGGAAAGTGACAGGCAGAACTTTGAAATGAAATACATACATCTTAAAACGACCTTAGTGGTTGGTGGTTATACAATACAACCACAAGCTTTGTATACATACTGAAATCTAAATCTGGCCTATTATATTTTTTTATATTATCTTTATGCTTATTGTATGGGAAAAATCTCCATTTTTTTGCATTTATTGATGACTATTTTTCTAATTACCCTAATATAATAAGATGGGAGTAGGAGTGGGCGCTCATGGGCATAAGAAAAGTGGGAGCCGGGTGGTATGATGTCGGGTGATCACCCCAAAAGAGTCTGGTTCCCACTCCAGAAATTTTACTTACGACAAAATTTACCCTGAAAAATAAAAAAATAAAAATTCATGAACATATCTGTTCAAAGCTAAAGTCCAGGCCAAGAAAAATATCTCTAGGTATGCTAATGGCAGAAAGTGAGGTGCCCACCTAGTGTTAGGACACTTCGTTTCTCACTTTCTACATAAATCTCCTTCGAGAAGGATAAATGCCGCGATAAGTGTTGAATACAAAAAAAATAGCTTTTATTTTCTTAAATATGGCTATATAATCTATCTCATTTTTGAGTTAGGCCGTTTTTCCACAGAATTTTAATCCACAATCAGTTCCAAGTCATTGTACGAGATAATAACTATGAAATAGCTTTAAAAAAAACTTGTAAATATGTACATTTGGCAAGTACATATTGTGGCAATAGTCACGCAAACCCACTTGGGTGTAAAATACTTTTGCAATGTTTGAATATTAAATAAGAAGCGTAATTGTCTCGGGTATTTGACAATAGCTAACTATTCTATTCATATATTCTAGTTTGAATAAGTGTAATTGTAAATATGATACTTACTTTATAGATACAAAGAAAAATATGATTATTGGATTATTGGTTGAATGTGACGTATTAATGACGGAACTTAACGCTGTTCTTTGTTTTTCATAATTATTTTTAGCTTCATGTTAAGCAATAACAGGGTAAGCAGATTGAAGCTGGGAACTCAGTGTTAAGACACTTCGTTCCCATTCCCAGGCATGCGGAACTCAACGCCGCGCTGACCTTGGGTACCAGAGCGAGGAAATTAAAAATATTAAATATTTCATTTGGTTGAGTGGGAATCGATCCCGCAACCTGTCACGTTTGCACCTTTGTGCCTCAAATTAATCTAATTTCTTTTTTTTTATTAAGTGACAAACAATTTAACTATAGGTCACTCTGTGCTCATTTTTTTTTAGTTTTTCATGTAAATTACATTTTTTTTTTTGCTTTCAAACTAACTATATTTTTTATTATTATAAAATTATATATTTTTCATTCATATATTCGATAAATATTTATATCTAGGTCGGTCCACAACAAACAGAATAAAAATAATGATCGCCCAATCCATACTGTTGACCTCTAAATAATAAATCATAAGCATATCGGAAACCCATAAAGTATGATAAACAAACAAACGTCTTTTATTATCTTTTTTTATATGATTTATTTTGAATTTGAAATGAAATTGATTTACTATATCTATATATAAAAAGGAAGTTGCTGAGGAAGTTTTAATTTATTTTTATTTTGGGAACAGGTTAAAGAATCTAAATTATTGTATTAAGTAATAGCTTATATTATTATTTTATTTTTCTGTAGTGACTTAGCACTAGGTTATCTCTAACTACTACTGAGTGCGGAATTTAGCCTGAAGTTATTTTTTTTTATTTAAAGTTTTTTTATTATATTAACTAAAATATCTTATATAAGACGGTGAATGCAAAGTGAATCTTATGTACAGAACATTACACTTCTCTAAATTTTCTCGTTTAGAGACATTCTAATGAACTCAACGCTGTGTTTTGTTTAAACGGTGAATTTATTTGGCGTGTAGGTTCCCTGGGAAGTTTAGGGGACTCCTATGAGGGAATTCGCTTAAATTGTTACGGGAACAGAAAAAAACAGGATTTAACGTTTCGCGTAAACTACTAAGCAAAGTTGCGGGTTACAACTTGTTTTATAAATTTTATATTAATAAAGCCTTAGAAAATCTCAAATTTTAGTCCCAAAAAGAATTAAAAGTGAAAAGTTATAGGTGTAATTTGAAACTTTCATTAGCCTTGAACAAATTATTATGTTACATTTTGCACTCGAATTGTTATCAGTTTACATACTTTTTTCTTTTAATTTAAATAGTAGATAATATTGAGGTCAGACGTGACGCAGGGGCGCAAAGTGTAAACGCGACAGATTGTGGATTCGATTCCCATGTTATTTATGAATATTTCCATTTTCTTAGCTCTGGTGTCGAGACAAAGCACGGCATTGAGTTTCGCCACTCAACATGCTTTCGAATTCAGAGGAAAATTGAGAACGAAGTGTTTTAAAATTAGGTTCCCTCTTCCTACCCTACTATGTGCGGGATACAGCGTGAAGCTAAAAAAAATAATAATATTAAAGTTGCTCCTCCATCTTTTACCAAAATTAACTTATCTTATTACCAAAATTAGAATATAAACTATCTGTTCGCAAAATTTTATCAAAATCGGTTCAGTCGTTTTTCCGTGATCGAGACATAAATTTCTAAGCATAAACTCACATTTATTGCTAGGTTTATCACTTCCTATAATAAAATAAACACTTTTTAATACCTTTCCTTGTGTATTTTTCGCATTTTACTAAATATTTATAGTTTTTTATTGAAATGAGGATATGATTAAAGCTTGTAAATCGCAGTAATTCATTAAAACGAAGCAAAATTCATATTTTTTGTGTAAAAAGCAATGAAGATTTTTTACTATTAACTCACTCAACCACTTTTCTACAATATTTGCATTACAAATGGATCCAATTATGCATACTGATTTATGTTTACGTATAGGTATTTAAAGACCGTCTGGTGTAGTGGCGCCGTTGGTTTAGTAAGTCGTAGGTCAGAGGTTTGTTCCTGTGCCATCAAATTTTAAATGTTTTTAATCTTTTTTAATATGTTTTGTTTTTAAATTACATTTGCATACGTTTGCTTTATTGAAATTAAACTAAGACGTCTACCTATACTATACTAACTTTCTATTCCTTTTTTATCACAAATGATCTGTAAGTCTTCTTTTATTTATCGCTCAGATGTTCTACCATTATCCAACTGTCTTTGAATTTGTCTTTAATTTTGGCAGGAAAGGAAAAATATTTATTTATAGAAATAAATAGAGAATATCTTAATATATTTATAAAAATACATCTTCACGCTGTATCAAGCATATAATAGGATAGGCAGAGGGACCCTAGTGTTAAGACCCTCTGTTCCACACTTTCCGCCGAATTTTCGAGGCGTTGCATGTTGTATGGAGGAACTCAATGCTGCGTTGCGCTGCTTTGTTTGTTACCAGAGCAAAGAAATAAAAATATTATTAAATTATAATTTTCACAGTGTCGGATCGAACCCAAAACTGTCGTGTAAAGTCACACGCTTATGCCACTGCGCCACGACGGCCTCAAATAATATATTTATACATAAATAAATAAATAAGCTTCACGCTGTATCTCGCACACAGCAGGGTAGGCAGAGGGAACCTAGTGTTAAGACATTCTATTCCTCACTTTCTGCCGGATTCTGGAGACATTGCATGTTGAGTGGCAGAACTCAACGCCGCGCTTTGCCTCGACACCATAGCGAAGAAATGTAAATAAATTTAAGTAAATATTTCATCTCCTCGAGTGGGGATCGAACCCACAACCAGTCGGTTTTACAGTCACACCTCGTGCCGCTGAGCCACGACTGGCCTCTGTAATGTAATATAATATTATATCAAATTTAATATAGGAGGATTAGAAAGTAATTGTATATTAGGCGTTCACGTTGCAACCCCGCCGTGCCATCTGGTTTGATAACGCGCGGTCTCTGCTCTACATGTGTTTTAGCTTATCTATATCGTTGACCGACTTGCAAATCGAAATGTTGTTATGTTTTAGTTTGTTTTTTTTTAATTTCACACTTTATCTGTCTTAGCTAGGTAGGCAGGGGGAACCTGATTCCCCTCCCCCAAAATCTACGTAACATATGTTGTATGGTGAAAATTAAGTCCACCTATTGTGATGGTACTGAATCAAAATCAAAAATCGGCTTCACGCTGTATCCTTCACACAGCAGGATAGGCAAAGAAAACCTAATGTTAAGATAGCCCGTTCCCCACTTTTATATCATGTCTTTTTATGTCATCTTTTCGAGTGGTGATCGAACCCAGGACCAACCGATTTTATAGTCACACTTTCTACCCCTGCGCCACGACTGAAGAAAGAAAACAAATGAAATACAGAATACTTTCATTTCCTTGCCTTTTCGAGATATAGTATGGTGTTGAGTCTGCCATTCAACATTCAAAAATTTCAACTTCAGTAGTGGAAAATGGAGTGTTTCGACTCTAAATTCGGCGGTAAGTGGGGAACGGAGTGTCTTAACAGGAGGTTCCCTCTGCCTATCCTGCTGTGTGCGGGATACGGCCTGAATTTGACTTCATTTTTTTTATGTACCAACAACATAACAATCTATTCAATATAACTGAGATAATATAGACTTTTGAGCTACAATGATGTTTTCTATTATGATTTATATTAAAATAAACAAACCAAATCTTTACAATAGGTGTTTAGAAAATAAATCTTTTGTATCAACAAAAGATAAGATAGAATTTTGATAATGATTTATCTTAATATATGTTTGCCAGATGCAAAGTTATTACTGATTATAATGTTAACCTCTTTACGTTTTTTTCATGTTTGTATTTTTTTTAGTTTCACGCTGTATCCCGCACTTAGCAGAGTAGGCAGAGTTAATATGGGAACCTAGTGTTAAGAAACTCCGTATCAATTAAGACACTTTCGTTCCCCACTTTCCGAATTCTGGAGACATTGCGAGTTCAGTAGCGGAACTTAATGCCACATTATTTTTGTTGAAGGATATCACATTTTACCAAAAATATTCTGTTCTGTTCTGTTCTTTCTATTATGTTCTGTTCTTTTTATTATGCCATAAATTCAATTTCCATTTACATTTGTTTCTTTCTCATCTTGACATATCTTTTAGATAACTAATACTTTTCTATCCTTTCTATTTTGTTTTGAGATTGCACGTAAAGTCAAACCAGGCGCAACATAAATTTAGATAATTTAGTGAGTTGGATTTGGGATTTGAACCTACTACTAATGATGAATCAGTCATGCCTCAACTGTATTATGATATAAAATCATATTAATATATTTTTTTAGGTTTTGTTGATATAACCGTTATTAATTAAATGGATAAATGTGACATTGTTCTGACTTGCATATGACATATATAGCGCTACATGGACAGAAAGAATTTAACAATCTCTTTTTTATCATATATATAGAACAGGGTTCACAATCTTTTCTTGATCAAGGACCACTTTTATATCATTCTTGGTAGTACGGACCACTATGCATGTAGGTATAATAAAAATTAACTGTGATAATAAAACAAAAACTTCGCCCCACCATCCCCACTCATAAAATTTAAATCGTTTGCGGACCATATTTAGACTTCTGCGGACCACTGGTGGTCCGTGGATCACTGGTTAGGAACCAGTGATTTAGAAGAACACTGCGTATATGCCAATAATCACGTCCACAGACAGACAGACGCCCAACACATCGTCTTCTAACCTCATTCACCATCCATATAAGGCCACCTTGAATGCCTAGCCTGCTTAGGCCGTACAATGGCGTTCGCGTTAAGTGATGCAAATTACGATTCCTTTGTTGTAATTTGTGCGTCTTTATTATTATTTTGTAACAATTAATTGTTTAGATACATTGTAATGTATCGTCTCTTGGGTATTTGTGTTGGAAATGGGTAGTATCAGCTTCACGCTGTATCCCGCACACAGCGGGGTAGGCTGAGGGAACCTAGTGTTAAGACACTCCGTTCCCCACTTTCCGCTTAATTCTGCAGGCATTGCGTGCTGAGTGGCAGAACTCAACGTCGCGCTTTGCCTTGACACCAGAGCGAAGAAATGGAAATATAAATTGAAATAAATATTTCATGTCCTCGAATGGGGATCGAACCCACAACCAGTCGCGTTTACAGTCACACTTTGTGCCTCTGCGCCACGACCGGTCTCATACAACGTGAGGCTGTTAGAAAAAAATAGAATGGATAGTATTTGCTGGGAAATAGTCACCACCATTAGAGCTAGGCATAGGTACGTATATGATTAGAATTAAGAACTAATGTAAAATTAAATCTGAGTGAGTTTTGTAAGTTGTTTTTAGAGAACAGAGTGTTTTTGCGTGGTTGCGCGACGCAACGGAGAGTTTCTTGTTTGTCACTTAACATTGGAGATGTCACCAAATATGACAACCAATATCCACCACAGCGGCAACCAGATGCCATAATGTCATTTTAAAATTTTAAAAGGCTCCTTGGAAAGATTTAATTGATGGAAAACGAAACCCACTCTGGTTTCGTTTTTTAATATTTTTATTGAACAAAAAAAAAACACTTCCTGTTACCTTGTTTTGTTAAATATATGAAAAATATATTTTAATTTTAATATTACAAAAACTGAAGGATTTGTTTGTTTCCGCACGCTCATCTCAGGAACCACTGGTTCAAATTTAAAAAATCTTTTTGTGTTGGATAGTCCATTTACCGAGAGAGGCTGTAGGTTATATTTGAACACCGTCTCAAGTGATTGTTATACAAAGCTTTTTAAATTAAATATATACTTAATACTTACAAAATTATTTTTTTCCATTTAACCACGGAGCAAAGCCGAAGGTAAAAGGTGGTTGTGTTATATTCCGTAAGGTAGCTTTGTGTGTTTAAAGGAAAATATATTTTATTAATATCAAGAATTCTATATCAATCGCCATTGAGACTTCCTGTGGAGCCGGTTAACTCGGTTCCCGCTTTAGTCTCGACAGATAAAAAATTGTGCCGATGACATTTACGCGCTGAATTTAGCTATAATTGAGTGTTCCGAGAGAGGATTTAAAAAAAAATAAAATAATTGCTGCCTGAGGTATTGAAATTAACTGCCTATAAATGATATAATAATATCATTTTTTACTTTTTTTTTGTTATAAAAATTTGTGGGTTTTGTACCTACTGTAGTTATATAGAAAGATATACTCAGAATAAGATCTTAATTTATCATTGTCGCTTTTAAAAGATTTGATTAATCCAACATACATATCTTGAATGATATGGCCGTCGTAGTGCATACTACATGATTGGAACATACATCAGACTGTAAATGCAGTGGTTGATAGTGGTCCCTACTCGGGAATAATTAATATATTGAAATTATTTTTCTATTTTCTGTTCCCCGAAAATGCGTAGAACACTTCCGCAACGCAATGTCTTGATAATAGAGCGTCATTCTCCCGAGTGGGAATCGAACCCACAACCGTCGCGATTACAGTCGCAAGCTTGTGCCGATGCGCTACGACGGCCTCTAAATTAAATAAATTTTGCTAAAAAAAATCAACTTCTGTTAGACAAACTTAAAAATAGATAATAATAGAACTTTCCTTTGTGATTAATTGGAAATGTTGATTTGAAGATAATTGCCACGCTTCATAGCGTCTCATTGACCTTAAAATGATGTTTTGTTTATTGTTATGTTCTTCCAGAGTTATTTCACATCTTTTACCAAAAAACTGGCTAACCTGATGAAATATATGTATTCTTTCCTGTAGCGTATGTATTTATTGAAATTATGAGATATTTTTTCATAAAATAAAAAAAAGAACATTTGGTTATCATTATTATTATTATCTAATTTTAATAAAATGTAAACTTCTATTAGTGTTTTGACTTAATACTTAGACACTCTAATTAAAAATTAGAATATTTTTAATTTTAACATAATTCTTTGTGGATTTCAACCTATATGATGTACTTAAAAACAAATTTAACATTGATTCACATTCATTAACATTTATAAAATAGATAGAATCCTCGAAAATAAATATCAAACCAAACGGAGTGTCTTAGTTCTCTTTAAATAAGAAAAAAAGATAAAAAACCTATTCCAAAACTACCAACGTAGAATAAGAAGGAAGAATGCACATAATAAACGGTTAACAGCTAAACAGTAAAACTGACCTGAATTTACTTTACGAATGATCTTTTTATATATCGTTTTATAGACCGTCAGGTTGTTACGATCAGTTTATCTTTGTATATATATGTATATACGATTTAAACAATTATTTTTTTTGTCGGTTTGCCTGTGTGCGCTTGAGCAAGTTAGTCTCAGAAACGGCTCAGCCGATTTGAATGCATTTTTTTTTATTTAGATCATTTCATAAATTTTGTAAATGTAAAATAAATGGATTCTGGAAATATTTATTAATTATTTTAACATTTTCTAGAATTTATTAAATACTATGAAGTTTTATTTGTATATCTTTTGCGGAATAAGTAGCAAGAATTTTTTTTCCACTTATGTCAATGGGTCTAAATCTCTAAACTATAAAGTGTAATAAATTTAATTTGAACATTTAATTATTACATTTTTAATTTGTTCCAATTATTTATATCAAATTCTAACATTTAATTAATATTATTAAAAAAATAATTCAAATATTTTGCTTCTGTGCTTAAAAACAGAAATGGCGGGAACAGTTGACAGATGAAAATGTCTTGTATTTTTCCCGACTGCTAAGGAAGGGTTATGTTTTTCGCGCGTATCTTGTATGTATGTAATATTCTTTATTACCTCGTATCTCCAGAACCGCTGAACGGATTTACATATTTGAGGTATTGTTAGATTCGTATTAGCAGCCCAAGTGTTCTTAGATAGGTGACGTTAGTAAAAAATAATCATGGCGGCTGTGGTACGCCATTGGACTTAGTGAAAAAAAAAATCGTTTCGAATACTACAATATGGGTATCAAATCCAAGAGCTCAATTTCAGGATTTCAAAAATGTATATCATGATTATCATTACCATAATAAATTCTAACAAAAAAATGAAAAATATAAAATTATTTGTAAAAACAAAAACCCCGACTGCAACATAGAAAATAAACAAGCCCAATAGTTTATTAGGATTAACAGTCGGGACCTATAAGTAATTCTTCATTCAATAAAATCTTTACCAAGAACCCCGCATAATTTAAAGAGGTCCCGACTGCTAATCCTAATAAACTATTGGGCTTGTTTATTTTCTATGTTGCAGTCGGGGTTTTTGTTTTTACAAATATTTTTTTAAAATTATAAATAACTATTAAAAAAAACGAACAAATATATATAAATAGATAATATAGGTAAATATAGATAATTTATATTCATCCTTAATAAGAAAAAACAAGACAATACAACATAATAATTGGTAATTTAATCGAATTCCATGAATATTGTATGTAATAATAAAAAGGTCGGTCGTGTGAGTTGAAGACAATGGTATCGCTTGTAAACTCTTACTCCGTTACGTAAGTTACTTTTCTTTTCATTGTTTTATGGATCTTTCAACTTTTTATGTGAATTGTTGTGTTTTTCAACTTTTGTTTTTTGGTTTGAACTTGGATACGTTGAAGTATTTGTGGCTTATTATGTTAGGTTAAAATATGTATGTTATCGGGGAATGGAGTGTCTTAACAATAGGTTCCCAGGTTCCTTTCTACCCGGTTATGTGCGGGATATATCGTGAAGCTAAAAAAATATATCTGTATTTTTAACAAATGTCTATATTTTTTCTATTAATTGAGTGGACTCGCTTATTTTTTAAAGAAAAATTGAATACAAAGCAATCGTCAAAGACCGTCTAGTGAAAACAGTGTGATATATTATAATGTAATTATTTAAGTTATAATTTCGTACAATGATTTTAAACTGATTCTAATCAAGCGATACTTTATGACTGGAAAAGATTTTAATAATTTTAAAATATTAATTTTCCTTTTCTCTCATTTTGCTTATTAAAATTATATTTAGTAACTAAAACACAACTTTTAAGCAAAATTATTTGAAGGAGTTTATTTCTTTACCATATAAAACAAAGTAACTTCATCACAAACGTTTATATTTCCATTTCTTCGCTCTGGTGTCGAGGCAAAGCGCGGCGTTGAGTTCTGCCACTCAACACGCAATGCCTCCAGAATTCGCGGAAAGTGGGGAACGGAGTGTTTTAACACTAGGTTTCCTCTGCCTACCCTGCTGTGTGCGGGATACAGCGTGAAGCTGAAAAAAAAACATTCATCACAAACGTGCCATGCATACTGATCAATATATGTATAATATAGATTTGTTTAGTTCCAAAGTACAGGAAGTTCTATTTTTACTATGACGATATGTTAGAAGATAATATTTACGCGTCTTGCGTATGTTAAACATCCACCGCTTGTAATATTTCCCTTATAGTATGGCGGCTGTAGCGTTTTTTGGTGTACGGAAGCTTGTTCTTCCGGTTTTTTATATATATATTTTGTATAAATAGTGTGTAGGTATATAGGTTCAAGCTGTACCCCTCACACAGAGATGGAACTTAGTTTTAAGTCACTCCGCTCTCCGACTTTCCGCCGAATTCTCGAGGCATTGCATGTTGAGTGGCGGAACTCATCTAATATTTCATTAAATAAATATTTCATTCCCTCGAGTGGGAATAGAATCCATAACCTGTAGCGTTTGCAAAGACACACGCTTGTGCCCCTGCGCCACGACTGACAAAATTAGTTTTTTTAATTAATTATAAATAATTAAAATTTTTGATCTCTTAAAATACATCATTTAAAAATACATATTTATCACCAAATATTACATGACTCACAGCTACCGCTATCTGATAAAGATTAGAGAGTCTGTAGTACAAATTAGCACTTGTTCATTCAAGAAAGATAAACGGTATTTTTGATACGAAAGCACCTTTGTGACGCAGTGGACTACGTGAATGGCTGACTAATAATGGTGTTGACGTATGCGGAGACCTTGGGTTCGATTTTAATTAAATATTGTCTTCACGCATCTCACCTATCTACCGGATATGCGGACATAACGGGTTTTACTTGGTAATATTTATGTTAGCAGGTAGCTGGTTTTTTTAATTATAAAATGCAAAATCTTGTTTTCGCCCGTTTTTGGGGTTTCGTACCTTTTAAGGAAATAAGGAACCCTAATTCTTTTAAGATCCATTTGTTGTCCGTCTGTCTGTCTGTCTGTGAAGAGTTTTTATATCAGGAACGCTTGTAGATATCGAGTTGAAATTTAAACCATATACTCAGATCTATGGCCCCATGATTTCGTGATTTTTTTTTATTTAAGCTTTTTATGTGTGTTGTAGTTGGAGAAGTCACGTCACTTGTCTGTCAATCACTCAGTAATGTAATAGTCTTTTTTAATATACATATTTTAGTATATTGATTCTTTTTAATTTTACGGTTTTTTAATTTTATTTTATTTTTATTTTTTGAGGCCAGTCGTAGCGCAGCGGCACAAAGTGTGACTGTAAAACCGACTGGTTGTGGGTTCGATCCCCACTCGAGGAGACGAAATATTTACTAAAATTTATATTTCCATTTCTTCGCTCTGGTGTCGAGGAAAATCCTCCAGAATTCGGCAGAAAGTGGGGAACGGACTGTCTTAACACTAGGTTCCCTCTGCCTACCCTGCTGTGCAGTATACAGCGTGAAGCTGATTTATTATTTTAAAGATATTAAACACTGGGTGATTAAACTCAAATGCCGCATCATATCCAACTATTAAGCACAGTATACTCGTACATTGTATCACTATTAAAGTGAAATATTTCTGTTTTTGTTTTGTTTTTTAGATTCACGCTGTATCCTGCTCATAGCAAAGTAGGCAATGGGGACCTGGGTACCTAGCGTTAAGGTACTCTATTTCCCTTAAGACACTTTCGATACCCACTTTCTGCGGAATTCTTGAGGCATTGTGTTAGTGGAACTCAACGCCACATTTCTAGTGAAATTCTAAATTTTTATATAATTTAAATGTAGCAGGATGTAAACCCGTATACTAGTCTAATCGCTATAGCCACTAAAACCAAAATATTGTAGGGTTTCAATATTTGATCGTTCAAGAACTGTAACAGAGGAGGTTTATTTAGCCATAGAGTAAAGAGTTGAGTATTAACAATCTAAGAAATAAAAATATACTGCATAAATTTTTTTATGAGTTTATTATTCAGCGTAAATAGAATTTATCATTGCCTGTTTCTATTATAAAATGAAAAACTTTATTAATATTATAATGCTGCTACGAATTTGTTTGGTTGAGAGCGGTAATCTCGGGAACTATCACTTTGATTTGAAAAAATATTTTAATATTAGATAGTCCTTTTATCGAGGAAGGCTTGTCCGCTGTCGGGGTTACCCCTCCCTCATTTTTAAGTATACCTATTTGATCACAGACTGAAGTCACAGCTAAATGTTAGTGTTATATAAGAAGAAATATATGTTTTAAGAAAAAAATAATAATTTATAAGGTTTTGTAGATTAATATTCCTTTATCAATTCTCGAGAGACACTCAATCCTTCAAATGCCATGATTCATTGGAATGTATAGTAATATTTAATCTTTTTAAATGATGTCACTCCTCCGCCTATGGGCCAGCTGGCGGACGCCAGACGGTGGGTAAATGAGTGTGATATTGTTGTTAGTGTTTTAATTAAAATTGTAATTATTAATTTAAAATGGACGGAGTGTGGAGAACGGAGAGATTGGACAATTAGTTATCTTTGTCTACTGTGCTTTTTTTTTTTAGTTTCACACTTTATTTTTAATCGGGTAGTCGGAAACAATGTCTTATGTGAATTTTTCATGGATACCATTGTTAGAAATGGACAAAATTAAATTGGAACCACCAGGAAAGCACTAGCTTTCAAATAAAAATCGAATCATCAAAATTAGTTCATCCAGTCAAAAGTTCTGAAGTAACAAACTAAAAATACAATCGAATTGATGAACCACCTCTTTTAACAGAAGTCGGGAAAAAAGATAAAATTGTAGGTTTTACAATATATTTGTAATCTTAAGTCTTTTTACGCACAAATAAACATATTTCATCGTGTAAACACAATATGCCGATCGAGTTAGAGTTTAAACTGTTTGGACATTTTGTTTGTTTTTAAAGCCAACGCTAAGTGTATTGTTGATAGATGATATTCAGTTAGTAGATTTTAAGATACTTAAAATGATTTAGAAAGTCTTTCTTAATTTCTTTTTTTATAATGAGAGTTGAATTCCGCCAAATAACAAGCAGTTTTTAGAAAATTTTGACGGAAAGTGAGGAGTGGAGTGTTTTTAACACTTAGTTCTCTCTGGTTACTCTGCTATACATATGCGGGATGTTGACACAGCGTGAAGCTGAGAAAAAAATTAACAATACCCCACAAATTCGAACACAGCTTTACGCTGTATCCCGCATGTAGCAGCATAGTCTAGTGTTAAGACACTCCTTATTTACTTTCGAATTCTGGAGTCAGGAGTGGCTCCAGTCATCCCCGCGCTTTGCCTGGATACCAGAACGACGATATGAAAATATAAAATATTTCATTTTCTCGACTGGGAATTGAACCTGCAGTCTGTCGCGTTTACAGTGGCGGCTTTACACTTGCGGCCCTGCACCACGACTGGACTCCTATCATCTTATCTAACAAGATTTACCTATTTTTGTTTCGCGCAAATATTTTCATAACAAAGCGAAAGAAATCTAATTTCTACGTAACGGCACTAATGAGGCGTGAGGAGAATTGCGAATGTTCTAGAAACGTCTAGTGATAACAATACGATTATAACCTTAAAAGTATTTGATTGTAATAGGAAATTATATTTGTGGAAAGAAAGGAGAGAGAGAGAGAGAGAGAAGAACGAATGACAAAAGAATAGCAAAGAACCAAGAGTGATTTTTTTTTTTTAAATTTTAATTTAATTCTTACTTTCACTTTATGGTCCGTACCTTTTGTTATATTTACATTTCTTTTAATACTTTTTTTTTTCTATAGATATTACCTAGAACTAGACTTATGTTATTACATACATATATTTCTATATTTATACAATATCTGCTTAAGAAAGTCCAGTTATTCAAGAGTGAGTTGTAAGAGATCAATTCACTTTCAAGAGTATAATATTGATGATAAAGGAGGAAGGTCACGTAAAAAGGAAAAGGACCCTCCGAAGGGCATAAGTGAAGAGATGGACGAAGCGAAAGAGTGACATTTGGCGCTCCGTTCTCTCTGGCTATCCTGCTAGGGATAAACCGTGAAGGTTGACCTTAATTGAATTGAACCTTATTTGAAAGAAGAATTGATTTTTAAGGAAATCGGTCTAGTAAGGTAACATTAAGATAATTATATTGTAAAAGTCAATCCAAATATATAATCTCTTTTAGGATTATATTTAATTCCAAACTGAATAAATGATATATATAAATATAACAAAAAAAGATGTCCGCTAAAACATAATCACAGATAGACATTCATAATCTCGTTGCAGTTTTAAGTGCATACGTCAAGTTACATGTGCAGCATAAGAATGACTGGTTTGAACTAAAAATACATACTGTGTTTTTTTTAATTATTGTTTTTTATGCTTTATTCCGTATATAGTAGGGTTAGTGGTGAACGTATGGCTTAGTGGTTAGAGCGCGTGGTCTGTTTCCAGGAGGCGCGGGTTTCGAGTCCCGCTACGTTCAAATTTTTATAGGTTTTTTAAATAAGTATTATAGTAGGGTTGTAATAATAAAATAAGAAATATAAATTAAAGTTGAAATTTGACATTTAATAAGGCATTTCTACAGATGGTGTTCCAATTCGTGTTAATAAAATAATAGATATAATGAAAGATCTAAATAATGTATGACATAAATCAA
>JAATLQ010038593.1:94931-141520 GCA_013421005.1 Heliconius erato x Heliconius himera
GCAGGGTAGGCAGAGGGAACCTAGTGTTAAGACACTCCGTTCCCCACTTTCTGCCGAATTCTGGAGGCATTGCGTGTTGAGTGGCAGAACTCAACGCCGCGCTTAACCTCGACACCAGAGCGAAGAAATGGAAATATAAATTTAAGTAAATATTTCATCTCCTCGAGTGGGGATCGAACCCACAACCAGTCGGTTTTGCAGTCACACCTCGTGCCGCTGCGCCACGACCGGCCTCATGTATGACATTATGGGTGATATTTCCTTTTTCTTATTAAAAGTAAAAAGTAGAGAGAAAGCATTGTATCGAAGTATGGACGAGCCATTGTCGTAACATTTTTTTTACTTAATAACTGAATTTATATATAGGTGAATATTGTTCATTTTTATTTCGTTAAGCTAATAGGTTTTTTTTAAATATATCAGCTATATTTATAAATACTTACGAAGACGTTGTCAACAAAAGACGTTGACAAAAAGTACAGAGTTTATCTTCTATGGTGTGATTTTGGATCACAACGTTAGCGTTATGTTCCGTCACTCAATTATAATATAGTATTTAGTGATAAATCTCAACGCTCTAGATATTGGGTAGAGAACGGAGTGTCTCAATTCTCTCTCTTTATATAGAAAGTTTCATACAAACAAGTAGACGTTACGTCTCCATACAAACAATAATGAAAACCCATAAAGCTTTAATTATATCTTGCTTAATTTATCTTTCATTGCCATCATTTCCTGCACTGTTTCCGTCTCGCTCGCACTCTCCCAAACAGCCACAGATGTGAGAGAGACAGAGAATGAATGAATGGTTCGTTCATTCACATTGACTCTAAGGTCAATAAGTGTTCAGATAAATTAAGGCCAAGTAATGTTTGTTTATAGAATTTTATGCCTTATTGTTTTAGAAATAAGGTTGTGTTTTAATATTGTATTGTTTAATTACTATTTACTGTACTAGCCCTATCATCTGATTTTGCTTGTGAAGTTTCAGGCATATTAATATTCATTTTTTTTCATAGCTTCACGTTGCATATAGCAAAAAGGGGGAAGTCAACGCTTATGCCGAGGAAATGAAATAATTAATTCCCCCAAGTTGGAATCGAAGCCGCAACCGTTGCATTTACCGTCCGCTGCGCCACGGTAGCCTCATATTCTAAATATGATTTAAAATTTTGATTTATAAGCGGTTATTTTGGCTTGGAGATCAGTATTTTTTTTTAGCTGAGCGCTATATTACACGTGGCAGAGTAGACAGAGGGTACCTAGTGTTAAGACACTCCGTTCCCCACTTTCTGCCGAATTCTGGAGGCATTGCGTGTTGAGTGGCAGAACTCAACGCCGCGCTTAACCTCGACACCAGAGCGAAGAAATGGAAATATAAATTTAAGTAAATATTTCATCTCCTAGAGTGGGGATCGAACCCACAACCAGTCGGTTTTGCAGTCACACCTCGTGCCGCTGCGCCACGACTGGCCTCATATATTATTAATAATTTTTATTTACAGTAAAATTAAACAATAATTAAAAAATTAAATTAAATTAAATTAGCTTCACGCTATATCCCGCACACAGCAGGGTAGGCAGAGGGAACCTGGTGTTAAGACACTCCGTTCCCCACTTTCTGCCGAATTCTGGAGGCATTGCGTGTTGAGTGGCAGAACTCAACGCCGCGCTTAACCTCGACACCAGAGCGAAGAAATGGAAATATAAATTTAAGTAAATATTTCACCTCCTCGAGTGGGGATCGAACCCACAACCAGTCGGTTTTGCAGTCACACCTCGTGCCGCTGCGCCACGACCGGCCTCAATAATTAAAAAATAATAATAAAGTTTTAAACACTATTAATTTATTCACAAAATATTTTTTTAACACTGTTTTTATATTTAATTTTTTGATAACATTACACAAGTTTAATTGGATACCATTTATTATTCTCGGTGCGAGGTAGGCCTACTTCATTGTCAAATAAGGAACCTTGACCCCACGAACTGTCTTTCGACGCCTCCACTAAGTCAAAAGGTTACCAGCGATATGTGAATCCAGTGATTTATTAATCTTTTTAAATCACCGCCGCCTTCGCTCCACACGGAGAGTTAAGGCAATACCCACACGATCTTACTCATAAATTTACATACATCGTCTCATTTGTATCGGGTCAAGGTGGCTGCAAGGTAGACTAGGTACCCTCTGGTTGAGAAATACCATGTATGATTCATTCATTTTTGATAGGATATCCGGAATATTAAATGAAAGTTGTTTAACTGATTATTAAGTAGTAGTAGTTTTTTAATGTATAAATATATATTTTTACAACCTTAACCCTATTTGGAATATTTATAATTAATAGCAGGTATTGGCACTTGCATCACTTATGGCTAAAATATTAATTAGGGCTTTTAAAAAAGATTTTTTTTGCAGCTTCACGCTGTATCCCGCATTTAGCACGATAGACAGAGGGAGTCGAGTATGAAGACACTCTGCTCCCCGATTCTGATGAACTCTGGTGGCATTGCGCGTTGCGCTTGGCAGAACTCTACAGCGCACTTTTGAATTGGCAAATCAAGGCGAAGAAATAAAAATATGAAATATTTCATTTCTTCGAAGGAGAACCGAACCCACAACCTGTCGCGTTACACGCTTATGACGACTGGCCTCGATTTCCCCTATGTATTAAATAATAAAAATATTATAATATTTATTGAAATATGTTGCCAGCACTTTTTAGAAGCACTGCCTACTGAGCTGGTGGTAGTTTTATTGCTGGTAGGTAGTTCATTCGGCAATTTAAAATTTTATTGTAAAAATAAATTTGAACTTGTGCTCAATCGTGGCAGTAATTTTTCCTTAGTTCTTATTGTACAGAAGCCGCGTTTTTTTTATTAAAAAATATTCGTTTTTAATAGAATTGACGATAAATTGTATGAAATTGGATTCTATTGCACTTATCGCCTACGTTTTTGTGTGAATCATCCATAAGTAACCGGATATGTGGGATGATATAGAAAAAAGAATGGAAGAACGGAGTTACTTGTAATTTGTACGTCTGAAATGACGAATGTAAAGTTAGTTTTTAGTTTCACGCTATATCCCGCATATAGCAGGGTGGAGTCTCTATCCATTTCAGGAACCATTGCGCGTTGAGTGACGGAACTCAACGCCGCGCTTTGTCTTGTCATCACATCGAGAACATGAATCCCCGGAGCGTGATTCGAACTCACAAATTCAAATTCATATTATGAGCATAAATGGATAGAGAAATTTTGCAATGTTTGCAAATAATTGGAAAGTCAATTATTCTTTATTGATTATATAAACTTTTATCGTTACTAACTAACAATAAAATAATAATGTTTATCATTATTTTTTTATTCAAATTTAGTTTTCTTTTAGAGAAGAGACAGGATTTGCATTTTACCTATAATATTAAACATATAGCGCCGCTCTTTTGGTGCAACAATAATGTATTTACGAGATACTTTTTACATTTTTATAATGTTATTGCATACTTAGAAAGAAAAAATACTGTTTAGAAATTGAACATAGCGGAATTTAAACCCGCGCCTCTTGGACGGTTTTCAAGCGGTGTTCAAATCGTTCAAAGACGTTCATATTTTTATATGTTTTCTATTATTTTTTTTAAATTGCTGATTTAGTGCAATAATGACGTAACTGCAATTAAAAAAAATAATAAAAAATTTTAAACTGCAGTTACGTCATTATTGCACCAAATTTGTGATATAAATTTTTTGTAATATGTTTATTTTTTTATGTATTAGTTCTGCGTTGCTCATTTCTAATTATTTTTTCTATTATGACAGCATTTTCCGTAGGAAATACTCAATATTCCGTTGGAAATTTGAACTATGATTGTTTAAATTTTGACGATCGATCATTTATACTTTAAAGTAAAGAAAAACAATCTCATATTATGTTTAGTCTTTTTTAACTAAACGCATCGGTCGTATCTTCCATTGTAGAAATGGATTAGGGTAGTGTTAGTGTTGCTATAAATAAATTTTAAATATTCATTTTCCTGGAGAGTGGCGCCAAATAAAACATTTAAATATGAATTCTATCAAAGCAAAATTTAAGTTTCCATCATTTAACATATAGTTCTACTCGTACAGTACGGTCAACAAGTCGTGGCCGCCTTTTCTAAGGTTTTCTCAACTTTGGCGCATTGTTCTCTTGGGAAGAAAATAATCAGAAAATCCTAAATTTAATTCTGCGCAGACATTTACAGCTTATTTTAGGGTGGCCACGACTTGTTGACCGTACTGTAATTGATATGAACGTAAAAAAGGGACGACATCACTATATCATTAATTTGATGCAACAATGATGTTATTGTACTGTTGTTTTAATAAGTTATCTTCTGCAGTATTTCAAAATCGTGGAAATACATCATTATTGCACCAAAAAAACGAAATGTATTTTTTACACCAAAATGCTGCATATAAGTACAAAATACACTAAGAATATGTTTGTTTATTCAAAAGCATTTTTGGTCAGTAACTTTGCTAAAGTTCCCCAAATAAAAGAATGTAAGTTCAAATACAATATAAATTTAAAATTGAACCCGGAATATAATTTTAATTTTAATAAGCAGACAGCGTCACAGAGCCGGAACTCGCGATGAGGCCGTGACTTCTAAATGTCATTTGCGATATTGCAGGGCTCGCCAAGTCTTTTAGGGTGGCGGGTCGCTTTGGTTTTTTTAGAAAATTGATTAGTTTTTAATTATGTTGGTTTTTGTCAAAGAACTTATTATGTTGGTTTTTATTTTTTTTATAGAAAAACAATGAATATTTTTCGTATTTATAAATGTTTAAACAAAATATAAAAAATATTTGTAAATCGCTTATTTGGTGTTAAATGTGCCAATGTGAGTGTGGGCGTCGTGGCGCAGGACAGTTTCTTTTTGTTTATCCAGTAAAGTAAACAGATGAGTGATGATAATTAATGTTAAAATATTACAACGAAACGAAACGAAACTTAATGACTTCAGTCCACTCGTGGCGCGAGAGCACAATCGTGCGACTGTAAACGCGAAGGTTGTGGGTTTGATTCGCAGTCGTGGGAATGAAGTATTTAATTATTTCATTTCTTCTAGGGCTTCTAGTTAAGTTCCGCCACACAACACGCAATGCCTTCAGAATTTAGTGGTAAGATGGGAACGGAAGTGTCTTAACGGAAACAGAAACCCTGCTTTGCGCGGGATACTGCGTGAAGCAAAAAAAATACGCTAAATGAGGGATATGTTCATATATAGTTTAATTTGTTGAATTTATTAATTATTTATCTTATAGACCAAATACACACCTACAGTAAAATATTCCATTTTAAATCGTTCCTTGGAAATCCATGGAAAATCAAATATACATATTGTTATTGGAACATGTTTGATTGAGCACATGAGTACGCTGTTTTCAATTTCCTCTCACCGGGTACTCCGTTCATTTCCGGTGGTGATTAGCGAGTTGAAATGCTTATATTAGTTTTTAGCGAAGATGTGAATATATGTACATACATAATGAAGCATGAAATCATCGTGGCGTAGTGGGATATCGTATAACTACAAATGCTATGGTTGCGTGTTCGATCCCCAATCGGGGGAATAAATTGTTTTTATTTCTCTGCTCTGAATAGACATAAAGCGGCGTTGAATTCCGCCATTTGACACTGCATTGCGTTGTGTTCAATTCAATGTCGCTAATTCAATAATTAGAGAGAAAGCAAAGTATGGACTGCCTTTCCTGATTTTGCAGGATGAAGCGTGAAGCTGAAACAAAAATAACATCAATATCAAATAACAATAATAGAAGGTCAATCACAATAATTGAGGCCAGTCGTGGCGCAGCGGCACTAGGTGTGACTGTAAAACCGACTGGTTGTGGGTTCGATTCCCACTCGAGGAGATGAAATGTTTACTTTAATTTATATTTCCATTTCTTCGCTCTGGTGTCGAGGTTAAGCGCGGCGTTGAGTTTTGCCACTCAACACGCAATGCCTCCAGAATTCGGCAGAAAGTGGGGAACGGAGTGTCTTAACACAAGGTTCCCTCTGCCTACCCTGCTGTGTGCGGGATACAGCGTGAAGCTGATTTATTTTTATTTTTATAATAGAAGGTCACGTGGGAAATATAAAAAGTCATTACTCAATTTAACTTCCGGTTTCAGTGTATAATAATGTTTAAAAAGAATTGCGCCCTTAAAATTGGACAGACAGACCTTCATTAAAATTATTTATTGGCAAGTTTACCAAGACCATATATAGGAAAAGGCATAACTCAATGTTAAGAATTCTTATATAATTATTTTAAAAACTTAACATTTTTTTTTACTAAAAATATATTTAATTTTCGTTATTTGTTGTCGTCGACGTCTCATATATCGCTCGTTTGGTGCAACAATGTCCTAATTGCACCTTTTACAGTTTTACTATTAATGTGTTGTTAAAAGAAATAATGTAAAATTATTTTATAATAATTTTATAATTTTTAAAACGATATTCTACACTGAGGAAAGTAAAATATTTTTACGCTGGACTTGGACGAATTCCGACAGGCGCGGGTAAAAAGTACTTATGTATTTATTTAAATATTTATATTTTGTTTTAAAATACCCAATTTCTTATTGTTATAGTGGATCACGCCAGAAGAATGTGAAGTGTACTCGAGAGAGAGGAGACCCCCCCTCGTCATACCTCGCATCACGCAGTATAGAGCGCCTCGCCCGCGACCACAAATAAACTACCCAGAGGTAGGTAAAAAAAAAAAAAAATAATATAAGTTCCACATGCTGCCCATGGAAGGAGAATCTCTTCGGAAATAGAAAAAGCTTCACGCTTTTCCCGTACCAGGGTAGACAGGGCGTGTTAAGATATTTTGACACCGACGCACCGCCCAATTGATTGATGTATTGGCGGCACTTAACGCAGCGCTTTATCTATCAGAGAGGACATCAAACCATCGGGTTTGCATTTCGACATTTTTCTACTGCGCCATGACGGCTCCCACTTGTTTTTTTATTAGCTTTACATTGTATACGCCTTATAGCAGCGTAGGCAGAGGGAACCTGGGAACCTAATGTTAAGATAGTCTGATGAGTAAACCACTTCCGTTCCCATGTTTCTGCTGAATTCTTACGTCAATTATCTGTCTATATTCAAATATACAACATCCTCTTAAAAAATTTAAGTGATAACATTCGTATAAAAAATGTTATCAATAAAAACTACAAAAAAAGATTCTAATGTTTCCAGGCATTTGTGTCTTTTTCCTAAAAACACTGGTTGTGAGCTAGAGTTCAGATAATAATTTTAATTTTTATTAATATAATTTTTTCCTTTACTGATTCAACACACAGACAGAGCTGGACTTTAAATTTGGTATGTAGATTGTTGCGACGTTGAGGTCCGCCACTCAACACGCAATGCCTCCAGAATTCGGTGGAAAGTGGGGAACGAAAATGTCTTAATGGGAACGGAGTGCCTTAATATTAGGTTGCCAGATTCCTTTTGCCTACCCCTACCTATTTACATGGAATACAGCGTGAAGTTAAAAAAATATATAGATAAAAATATATAGATAAAAATATGTAGATAAAAATATATAGATAGATTGTCGGTAGGTTAGTAAATGTAGGCTAGTACTAAGAAATGATTTCTCGAAATTCCCATCGAGATGGGAAAAAACCGAGGTTTTCCATTTTACATCTTAACATTCACGCAAACAAAAGTAAGTAATTCGTAGTAAGTAAAGTAAAGTAGTATATAACAATATATTTTAACATTATATTATAAAATTAAAATCCAATAATAAACATTGATTAAATTAATAACATTGGATAGCTCAATGACAGAAGTGCAACAACCGTTTCTAACCAACCAATAGGATGCGCGTGCGCATAATCACACCAAACTTGTGTAGCTAATCAAAATAAAGCCATTGAGGCTTCTTTCAACAGTTGTCTGATTGTTAACGCGTTGGTGGTGGGTTCGATTCCCACTCGGGAATGTTTATTTTTCAATTATTTTCATTTCCTCGTCTTGGTAAAAAGACATTGCGTAGAGTTTCGTAAGGTGACTGATAGGGATCGCAGTTTCTTAACACTAGTAGTCCGTATAGAAATAAATTTTTTACTTTACTTTTTTTGTAGCGCAGTCGGGTAAAATTAGAATGAAAAATATTATTTTTTATACATCAACCACAACGTGTTAAAGCGAGTTGGATGTATAACTAAAACAGACTATAGTACGGTTCCCGAGTTGTGGCCATCCTGAAGTTAGCTGCATAGATGGATTTTAGTTTATTTCGTACTTTCCTAAACGAACAATGTGCAAATGTTCAGAAAGGTTCAGAAAGCTAGGTTTGATTACGGCGGCCACGACTCGTCGACCGCACTGTACAGAGTGTCAAACCGCCGATGACTCAAATGTCGCCACTCGCCTCGCTAATATGGCAGATTACTTAGTAAAAATAATTATGCGAGCATTGTGGTTTCAAAATGGCGCGCCAACTTTACATCCTGTGTCATGTCGTCGAATGGTTTGGAGCGAATTTAAATATTGGATAGAAATATTATGTTGGTTTTGGTTTCTGGTGTTTCGTTTTTGTTGGTGCTGGTGTCTCTTTGCTGAGTTGGAGACCAGTCGTGGCGCTGGTGTGTGACTGTAAACGCGACTTACTATGGGTTCGATTTCCACTCGAAGAAATGAAATATTTATCTTTTATTTGTTTGATCTGGTGTCGAGGCTAAACGCGGCGTTGAGTTCCGTCATTCAACAACACGCAATGACTCCAGAACTTGATGGAAAATGGGGAACGGAATGTCTTAACACAAGGTTCTCTCTCTCAGCGTGTAGCTATTTTATAACTTACCTATTTTTATAAATATAAATATTCTCACGAGTGCAACTTGCAATCAAAGACGTCGTGTTTAGTCAAAGTAAATTTTGTATGTACTATACATATAAATCATTTTAGAAACACCCCGTCAGTCGTAGGTACATGGTTGAAACGGACCTCTTGACATATTCATTGAAATTGAATTAGCCGAAGAACAATTTAAAAAATGAACTCGGGATGATTAACGTATGTATATATTTCAATAACGATTACTATAGTAATCGGTTCTTCGCTCTGGTGTCGAGGTTAAGCGCGGCGTTGAGTTCTGCCACTCAACACGCAACGCCTCCAGAATTCGGCAGAAAGTGGGGAGCGGAGTGTCTTAACACTAGGTTCTCTCTGCCTACCTATATACAAAACTTATGACTACTAAGCTGGTGATAGAATTTTAAAAAAGTTGCATTTTTAATTATTATATTTTTCCGAAAAGTTAAAACTACTAAACAATTGGTTATTACAAATGATTCTACTCGAAAAGCATACAATATTATCTAACAAACATTCTCACAAATTTGCAATATTCCAATGAAGAGGCCGCACTCAGCCGCACCGCACTGTATCATTACCGTAACATAAGCCACTAAACGCCAAAGATAGATGAGCGTATGAACAAATTAAACACCCACATTGATCGATCGGCTCTACTCATTTTTGTTCTCTTATTAATCATGTGCATATGTCAAGCATATTATTAATTGAGCATCGAAGACCTCAAAAAATGCCATTGTTGAAGTTATTATTAAAAACAACAGGCTGTCGTGTCTCAGCGTTGTGCAAAAGCGGTTGTGGGTTCGCTTTCTATTTGGGGAAATGAGTTACTATCATTTCCCCGCTCTGGTTTGTCAGAATGTCTATAATGCCTAGTGGAATGTGGAGAACAGAGTGTCTTAACACTAACTTCTATTGGTGGCTTTGCCTACACTGCCGTATGCGAGATAAAAGTGTAAAATTAAAAATATATATGAAAAAATATTAAAAATATACATGAAAAAATATAATGTATTATTATACATTTACGTTAAGTGGAACTGGAATATCCGAAAATTTTATAGAAACAAAAAATACTCAAAATAAAAATTGGAATATTGAATCGCTATGGTAATGAGGCAAAGCGCGGCGTAGAGTTCCGCAACTCGACACGCAATATCACCAGTTTAGACTGAAAGTGGGAAACGGAAGTGTTTTAGTGGGAACGTAGTGTCCCAAAAAGGTTCCCAGATTCCTTTTGCTATTCTCAACCCCGCTATGTTGTTGCGTGAAGCTAATAATTGAATTAAATTATTATTACTGTCACAAGTTTAAATACGTCAGAAACATAAAACGTATATTAGTATATTGAAGTAAATAATGTAGATTATCTATGCAAATATACACTATTGTGAAGTAATCTTGGTATATCGGGACGTGACTTTGAGCACTCGCGGTTATCTTACGAGCGAGTTGGTTACTTACGACCAGGGTTCCCACATGGCCGAAAAATCCGGGATTGTCCCGGAAATTTAGGTGTTGTGTCGTGTTCTATAATTTTATTTTGCTATCCCAGGATTCGTAACTAACTTTAGTCAATCAAAGTTTACCTATTATTTAAATCATGTAGAGGTGCTTAAAAAATGGAGTTACTTTTATGTTGAACAATTACAAAGATTTTCATTAAAATTATTTCAACCAATAATTCTAGTAAGTTTAATCTCGGATTTGACATCAAATCTCTCTCTTATTCCGTTTGTGGCTCCAGAAATGTCCCGGAAATGAACTGGCGACCCTATTAACGACTTATTGTTAGACAATATGTAGGTCGTTATCAAGAAAGTTTTATTAATTCTTCGAATACTATTCGAGGAACTGTTGGGTTTTCCCGCATAGAAGGGTTATCGAGTAGGCAGAGGAAACCCGGAGCCAAGGCGTGCGTGTTAAGTGGCGGAGCTCGATGCCTCGCTTTATCTCATTACCAGAGCGCGCAAATAAAATATTGAATACTTCATTTCCTCAAGTGGAAATCGAACCCACAATCTGTCGCATTTACAGTCGCACGCTTGTGCCCCTGCGCCAGGACTGGCCTCAAGGTCATACTTTTAACTACCTACTAGTACTATATAGTTACTATATTTTGAAACAGTATTTTACTTTTTAAATGACATTATTTTAACCGGATTAATCGCGTATATTTATGATTATAAGTATATTCGTGGAAACCCGATAATTCGAAGACTGCCGTGTAGTAGTCAGTGGTCACACGTGGTGGTAGACTGAGGTGGCATCCGTCTGTCAGTTGACATAATTATTATATCAAACTACCGCCAACGATTTCTTAATTATCTCGCTTACTGCCCTGGAATATCGAATATAAGAAATCGTTGGCGGTAGTTTCATATAAAAATTATGTCGGCCAGTCATGGCGCCGGGGCACAAAGTGTGACTGTAAAACCGACTGGTTGTGGGTTCGATCCCCACTCGAAGATTTGAAATATTTACTTAAATTTATATTGCCATTTCTTCGCTCTGGTGTCGTCGAGGTAAAAGCGCGGCGTTGAGTTCAGCCACTCGACACGCAATGCCTGCAGAACTCGGCGGACAGTGGGCAATGGTGTGTCTTAACACTAGGTTCCCTCTGCCTACCTTGCTGTGTGCGGGATACAGCGTGAAGGTGATTTTATTTGATTTGATTTTATTTACTAAATATACGCAATTAATCCGGTTAAATAGTTTCATTTAAAATGTATAATAATCGTGAAAATCAAAGAACTTATTAGTATTTTACTTCATTCAGTCTATTTTATAATATACGATTGAATAATAAATGATATGATATGATATAATATTTGATTGAATAAAATACTAACATTTTGTTCGAAATTTTATTATATAATTGCTTAATTAAAAACTAAACATATATATATTTTATGTATATGCGTGCCAATGTACCCATGACCGTCACACTTGTACAGTTTTACGTTTAAACAGTAAGTAATAAAGATTTTAAAACTATTTTTTATACAATATTAGAAGTTTTGTAGATTATTTTTTTATCGCTGAGTTTATAGGCAAGTCTTAAAATGATGTCTTGACGATGTCTCAGCGATGTCTTTGACTATGTCTCGTAAAAAAAATACGTGAATAAATAGTATTTTGAATTTGAATGTTGTATATTGAAAAAAATATTGAAAATAAACTATAACTTACCTATTAAATTCAAGAACAAGGCGGGATGTAATGTTTATTAACTTTCGCCATCAAATAGGGACTCCTGAAACTTTTGAGTCTCAAGTCCCAGGCACTGCTCTGAGCTACTCACCTTGCCACGCGATGAACACCCTTATGGTCAATCCAGGAATGCCAAGTAATTTCTTCTCATCAACTCATTTCAGCTATTATTGACTGCCAGTCTTGCCAGTTAAAAACACAACTACGGAAACCTTTCTTTCTATCAGATCGCGTGCAGTCAGGCACATCACTACTTCGCCAGTATGCCATTAAAATACATTAATAATATACAATCTCCTCCATGAAATAACGTGTTAATAATGTATAAACGAAATGATGTTAGAACTGGCAAATTGTATATTTATTTTCGCTGATGTTTAGATTGTTGATGTTTAGTTTAGATTTTAAAGTCACGCGAATTATAATACAAAATCAGCCAATAAATTTAAAATAATCGTGTGGCTAGTTTTATGGTATATATAAATTAAAATATTTTTAAACAAAACCGACTTTCAAACGGTAAATAATGCAAGTTTAAGATTTATAAGATTTTCTCTTGATATTTTTTATGGATGGTTAATTAATTAAATGAAAATGAGACCACACGGAAAGCATCAGCTTTTAAAAAAAAAACATTAAAATCGATCCATCCAGTCAAAAGTTCTGTGGTAAAGATAAAAAAATATATATAGTGCAATTGAGAACCTCCTCCTTTTTCAGAAATTGGTTAAAAAAAATAATTAACAATTGCAAATAACCTATAATCAAACGGGCATACAATTTTTATGCTGGCTATTAAAGGAAAACATTCCGTTTTTTCCTGTTACTCTAGAAATTTTTGAAGTTCTGCGTTAGGCTCGTATATAGACCGCCGTTTTTATTCGTATATGAATGAAAACGGCATCTCAAGATCGATCTTAGATTTATAAATACGGTACTTAGTGCCACTATGTTCCCGAAAGTTAAGTCCTTTCCTTCCGAAATTTCATCCCTCCAAGTCGAGTAACTTTGGTTATGCATTATGTATCAGTCATTCAGTATTTAGTTACAGAAGACTTTTATAGAGGAGGCATTGCGTGTTTGGTGGCGGAACTCAACGCGGCGCTTAGTCTCGTTACCAAAGCGAAGAAATTAAATATTTATTTTCAATTTCCTCGAGTGGCGGATGAACCCACAACCTGTCGCGCTTGCAGTCGCACGCTCGTGCTTCTGAGCCACGACTGGCCTAAAAGGACAATTTAATCTTTATGTATTATTAACCAAAAAAAAAGTAATTTCGTTGCTCTTGGCGATGAGCCATCGTCCCTACTTTTCCTTATTCTGTATATACCTCATATAGGTTATAAGGATAAATAACACAGTGCTCTAAAATGGACTCTTTCGTAATTTGTCCAGTCGTGTAGTAACATAAAATTATCAAAGCAATAAAATTTTAATAAGATTTTTTTAGCTTTACGCTGTTTTCCGCATGGTAGTGAAACCTAGTGTCTTAATTCTTAACGCTAGTAAGAATTAAGACACTAGGTTAGGTTGTCTTAATTCTTAACGCTAGTAAGAAATAAGACACTCCATTGCCTACTTGCCACCCATTTTAAAAGACATTACTTGTTGAGTGACGGAACTCAACAACGCTGTCTTGTCATTAGAATCAACAAATAAGAATAACTCAATCTCGCAAAAGGGAATGGAATCCACAAGCATTGTCATAGCTGTTTAAGTATGATAGAGTAATAAACATACATACAAACAAATATATATTTATATATAATTATTTAAATTTTGTGTTAAAATTTGTATTTTTATAAATATTGGAGGCCGTCGTGGCGCAGGGGCACAAAGGTTGTGACTGTAACGCAATGGTTGTGGTGGCGATCCCCACTCGAGGAAATGAATTATTATCAATATTTTCACTTAGCTCTGGCACCAAGGTAAAACACAAAAATGCCTCGAAAAAATTCGACGTAAAGTGGGGAACGGAGGGTCTTAACAATAGGTTCCCTCTGCCTACCCTGCTGTGTGTGGGATACATGAGTGTGCAGCTGATTATTTTTTTTTATTAGTATTCTAAATTATGATTTTATAAGAATATTTTCCATCCCGCAGTACATCGACAACTGTTGCTAGTACTTCATACATATACATACATATTATATCAGATTGCATTTATATTGGCTTCATTGAATTCACTCAATAATCAGTGTACGTAATAAAGCTAAGATAAGAGGGCGAACGTTTCCTAACGAATCGACGACCGGCCGCTTGATAACGTATAGTGACGTTTGTTTTTGTATATATCGATGCTTTTATAACTGTATTTTTAGTTATAGGCTGTAAAAATTACTATAAATCAGCTTCACGCTGTATCCTGCACACAGCAGGGTAGGCAGAGGGAACCTAGCGTTAAGACACTCCGTTCCCCACTTTCCGAATTCTGAAGGCATTGCGTGTTGAGTGGCAGAATTCAACGCTGCGCTTTGCCTCGACAGCAGAGCGAGGAAATGGAAATATAAATTTAAGTAATTATTTCATCTCCTCAAGTAGGGATCGAATCCACAACCAGTCGGTTTTACAGTCACACTTTGTGCCCCTATGGCACGACTGTCCTCTAAAATTACTATTTTTGATTAAAATATTTAAAAAAAGGTTTTTTTTGCAAATTTATCGTGTATCGTAATCGTCAATAATGTCATGGTGCAGCAACACTGCGTCTGACTGCAAAAGTCGCCAAAATCAGTTATTTTCATTTCCTCAATCTGTTAATAAGATATAGATCGGTGTAGAGTTTCGCCACTCGACAGGTATTTTTTTTATAATTATGTCCACAGACTGTGTTAACACTATGTTCCCACTGTTTACTCTATAATATGCGGGAAACAGCAAAAGTTGTAATCCTTGATTGAATTGATATTGTTATACGAGTATCAATTAATTTCTTTGACATACTTTATAAATTTTAATGTTGTTAACAATGTTAAAATATGGGACATATTAAGAGTGACTTCAGGAACCTAAATGGGTGTTTGGAAATTAGTTTTTTTTCCAAATTCAGCCATACATCATAAGTTTACCCAAAAAATATTATATAGCAATTCTATAAAATATCACACTGAAAGTAATTAACAAATAACAAAAAGTAAAAAGAATAAAAACACCAGAGTTGGCATCTAAAGTAGATAGGTAAATCAATGTTTTGAAAATTGATGCTGTACTGCGTTTAACACAAATTACTCTGTCAAATTAAATCAAATCAGCTTTAAGCTTTTTTTCGCTTCAAATCAGCATTCTGCACACATCAGGGGGCAGATTGACCCTAGTGTTAAGACACTTCGTTTATTACCGATATTTTTCAAGGCATTCCACGTTAAGTGGCGAAACTCAATGCCGAGCGTTTGCCAGAGCAAAGATATGAAAATATTAATAAATAATAATTCATTGATTCCAGCCGTCGCAGGGTCATAAAGTGTGACTGTAAAACCGACTGGTTGTGGGTTCCATCCCCACTCGAGGAAATTAAATATTTACTTAATTTTATATTTCCATTTCTTCGCTCTGGTTTCGAGGCAAAGCGCGGCGTTGAGTTCTGCCACTCAACACGCAATGCCTCCAGAATTCGACAGAAATTGGGAAACGAAGTGCTTAACACTAAGTTTCCTCTACCTACCCTGCTATGTATGGGATACAGCTTGAAGCTGAAGAAGTAATAATTCATTACGATTCAATTCGAGTGGGAATCGAACCCACAACCAGTCGCGTTACACTCACATCCTTGTGCCCCTGCGCCGTGACGGCCTCAAATTCCTAGTTAACGTGCAAACATTACCACAAATACATATTATACATAATTTAGATGCTCGAATAAACACAACCCAGTGCTCCACTTGGGCAAGTGCACTAAAATCACCAGCCCATAATACAAGAATGTATCGATGTCGATGTCGTAAGCGACAACACTATGCAATATCATTGTAAACGTTACTCTGTACCGAGCCGTCTGTCGGTGCGTCACGCTGTAACTCGCGAATAATACTATGTTTTTATATATATAAATATAATTAATATATTAATTTTATATACGTATTTACCTCTTGCCCGTTGAGTTTTAGTTGGTTGGTGTTTGTGTAAAGTAAAATGGAGTGTCGGACTTGTTGTAGAGTGTGAAAAATGTTTAAATTGAAACGTGGGAAGACCTGGTTTCGAGAGGTTTGTTTGGTTTTTTTTTAACGGTTCTTGGTTTGTGTTGTGTTTAGTGATCGGTCACTCGTTTCTCGTTGTACTATCGAAAAGTGGGTGTAGAGGGATAAACTTAGGGTTTTGACAGTTAGACTTGTCTTAGTGATCGGGTTTTATTAAATATACAAAATAATAAAATTAATTATAGTGATTATTTATTATATGTTTTTTAAATATAAATTTAATACCAAATATACCTATAGATATATATTAACACAAAATATACGTACATTTGATATCAATGATTCATTAAAATTAATAAAATATACGTGTCTATCAATGACATAGCAGTTTCAGTTTAATTATTTGCATATTTATAATAAATAATAGACAGAAGTTGGTATGTTTGAATGCGGCGTTGAGTTCCGCAACACAACACGCAATATCTGGAAATTAGGGTGCAAATTGGGGAATAATCTCCTAGCAATAGGTTCCCTCTGCCTCCTCTACTATACGGGAAAGAGCTTAAAGTTGTTTGTATTTCTGTTTAAGCAATTTAACACGTTATATAGTTCCACATACATACATTCATACATCCTTATATGTATGTACCGGAAACGATATTATACGACCGATTTCAAATATATATAGCTTTTTCAATATATAATATAATAACAATTTATTTCATCTCTGTCCCTCTCTCAAGTTATTTCTTGTTTTACATAGCCTTGTTATCCCACAGAGTATAAATACGTTAGTGGTTACGAGCAGTCGTCTGCGTTATGACTCTAAAATATAATGGATTACGGGTGAATATTGATTTTAGTGTCTTATTTCTATTTTCTCCTTCGTGGCAAAATGTCTAGAAGAAATGAAATATTTTAAATTGTCATTTCTTCTCTTCTATTTGAGGTAAAGCGCGGCGTGAAGTTCCATTCAACACGTTTGTTTAAGTGTTTTAACATTAGGTTCCCTCCATCTACCCTGGTACTTGCGTGATACAGCGTGAAGCTGAAAGAAATTGCTACTTAACACGCAGTCTCCAGAATCCGACAAAAATTGGATAGCGCAGTGTCTTAACACTAGACTCTCTCTGCCTACCCTACATGCGCATGCGTGTTGAAAAAATAAGTAAATTTTAATTACTTTATATGGAAATAATAATTTAAACATAAAATAATTTAATTTGATATGAAACAGACATATAAATAAGTCATCCATAAGGAAAACACGTATGTGGTCACTTTGGTGTGTTGAAAATTACGTATTATGATATTAAACCACGCTATTTATATCGTTATCCCTTTAGAACGAAAGCCTTTGGGTTTTAAAAGTTTTTTAGAATAGTGTAGAGTGTAGTGAGTTCTGTTCCCGCTTCTGGCAAATTAGTAAGATTAATAGAAAAGGTTAGGCCTACTCGTATGTTTTTGACTAAAATGAATGTATATTTATACATTCATCTATTCATTATGAAATATAAAAAAAACGTGAACTTTTTTTTGTCTGTGTAAAGCATAATTACTTAGAGGTAATAAGTATTAATTAAAAGTAATTAAATCAATATTATTTCATTTAAAAATGAGGAAATGAAATATTTACTTACCTTTATATTTTCATTTCTTCGCTCTGGTGTTGAGGTGAAGCGCGGCGTTGAATTACGCCACTTAACACGCAATGCCTCCAGAACTCGACGGAAAATGAAACATAGACAGTTTTTTTTAATATAATAATTATAAAAAGGAATATTTAAAAGTAAACTAATTTTTATATAACAATAACCAATACTACAAGAATCAATAATCTACATAATAATATTTTCTTTTCAAGGATTCCATGCAAGATGTGCCCGCCAAATCTTGGAACTGGTCTCCCACGCCGGAGCGGAGCCGTCTCGATATCGAGAGGAGCTTCAGCAAAGCAAATTGTGACAGTCCACCGCTGTGGGTCAGCAAGCGACTGGGTGGGTAGCAAATTCGATTTTTGATGGTTTATGATATAATTTGATGTTAGAAGAACTTTAAGAAAATATATCTAAGATTAGTGAAAAAAACGACTACTACTACGCCTGAATTTGTGACTTTGCGTGTTGGTTAGCGAAATATGATACCGCACTTTTATCTTATGAGAAAATGGGGAAAAAAGACTAGGGAATGGGGAATGGGGGAAAAAAGACTTTCATTCTCCCGACTGGGCATTGAACTCGCAACCAACTACCGAATTAAGATTACCTCTAAAAATATTTCGTTTTTTTTTAGATTATTAGATTTAGAAATGTTATTTGGTATCAAATGTTTGTTTTTATAATATAGCTACATATTTTAGTTCTATGAGTAAGTACTGAATTCTGGCAATCAACATGCATTTTTTGTCTTTCAATGACTGAAACCCTTTAAAAATATACTAATTAACTCTATTCCATACTTTCAGGTGGTTCAACAGAGAACCTCCTGGCCGCGTCGCGAAGGCCCAACCACCTCCAACTACCGGCGTCTTCCTCTGGAGACAGCCTGGATGTGGAAGTGCGGGAGCGGGATCTAGGATCGAGGGTCAAGGAGAGGAAGTCCAGATCGATGGTGGCTCCTAAGCAGAAGCCAAGACCGCCACTCACTTCCCCCAGACTTATGATGCATCCGCCTGTTGAGGTATTGTGTATATTTTTATAGAAAGTGAATAGTTCCTTAACCTATGTCAAAAAGGAGGAGATCATCAATTCCACTCTTATATTTTTTGTATGTTATTTGATCCTATCCTTTTCTATCCAATTATACAAAATGTCAAAGGATGCAATCTATATCCTAAAGTACTTGAAAAACTGATCTTCTTGTAGTCTTACGCCCAATATTAATAATCTATCTCCTACGGCAATCTTCGATTATTCCATATATCTATCCAATCTGGAGATTGGATAGATATATGAAACAATCTAAGATTGACGTTGGAGATAGGTTATTAATATTGGGCGTAAGTGTAGCAGGCTTAAGATAGTCTTTGACTCAAAAAAAGGTGAACCCAGTATCGTCTTTGCTTTCGTCGACGACGTCGCAGTTTGCGGTATAAAACCTCATCCTCCGCGTCCATTTTCACTGAATGTACACACGAGAATGTCGCCGCCGCCATCTGAACAGCGGTACCGCGCGGCAGCGTGCGTCGCCGCGCGTTTATCTGAACTTAGCCTTATATCAGGGGCTCCCAACTTTTTCTTGATCTAGGACCACTTTTATATCATCCTTGGTAGCAAGGACTTGATAATCAAACAGAAACTTCGCCTCACCATCCCCAGTTATAAAATTAAAATCGTTCGTGGACCACATTTAGGCTTCTGCGGACCACTGGTTGGGAACCAGTGCCTTAGATGCAACAACATGCTATTATCGCACACAGCAAGCAATATTTCATAATATTCTATATTGTGTTTACGGTAATAAAGTTATTACAGCGTAAAAATGACCTCTTTTTACTAGAATTAATGTAGTATAGTAAAAGTACTGAAATTAATGAGCCTTTGGTACTTAAGGTTTGTATTGCTTTTATTGAAATTTCAAGTGTTTTTATTTATATATATATTTTATTGTTTTTAAACAATGATATTGAAATAACATGTGTTTGTGAATATAGAATAAATTGTTTTACTTGAACTGAGTATTTAATTGTACGACTATATTAGTATAGAGGTCAGTGTGACTGTAAACGCAACAGGTTGTGGGTTCGATTTCCACTCGGGGGAATATTTTTTTTAATATTTTAATTTTTCTCGCTCTAGTAACGAACGAGGCAAAGCCCGGCGTTGACTTTCGCCACACAATGTGTCGAGAATTTGGTGGAAAATGAGTGGGATCGGAGTGTCTTAACACAAGGTTCCCAAGTTCCCTCTATCCGAACCTCTACCCTACTATGTGCGGGATACAGCGTGAAGATAGCTTCACGTTTAATAGTCCTATTCAAGCTGCACCGTTTTCTATATTTTGTCTCTAAATATACAAAAATAATAAAGAATTAAATATGCATATAAATTTTCCAGGCAACAGTAATATACGAAGGGCCAATAAAGAGGACCAAGTTTTCCGAGGGCGGTAAGAAAAGTAAGAAAAATTGGACTGACTGCTTCATGGTGGTGACGCCCACCGCGCTGGTGTTCTATAAGGACCAACGGACCTACTTAGCTACGGTAAGTTATTTATATATTATTGTAGTGTATTTTCTATTAATGGTTGTACACGACGGTTGTGCGTTCGATTCCCGTTCGGGGATTAATTGTTTTGATTTTTTGGCTTCAGAAATAAGATAAACTAAGGCTTTGAATTCCGACACTGAACACGCAATTTTTAGAAAATATGTGACGGAAAGTGGGAAACATAGTGTCTTCACTAGGTTTTCTCTGTCTGCTTTGAAAAATGTTTATATTTATGTCTAATTTCCCGTTTTGTAGTTTCGTCCGCGCGGGTTTCACTATTGTAGACATTATTTCATATTTTGGTACGCTCAAAAATTAATTTTACTACATTATATTATAATTTATTAATATTTTCGGTTTTAATTTATTATAATGTACACGTTTTATAGATATAAATATTTTATCGTGTTATTTTGTTCCGCCATCTCCATTAACTTTTAAGTCGGTGAAAAATACAGAAACCAAGTTAAAATAACAATATTATTTAAAAATTAATACCTAATACTTAGATATACATAAATAATAAATTATTATTAATAATAAAATTTAAATCTTCCAAGATAAGGAAATAAGGGAGACAGACTATTAGTAGTACTTGATATTTCTTTGAAGATCGAAGATTGTTCTTTATCTCTGTGTTGAATTAATTACGACTTGAACTTAACTGTTATGATTTATGAAGGTAATCCACTCCACAAACAATTCAATTTTGTTTACTTTATTGTATAAAATATTGTGTGCTTCAAAAATATATATTTTTATCAACAGTCATATATATAACCAAGACGTTTCGAATGTCATTCTTTAGCCAGGAATCTTACCAGCGCGATTGCTATATAACATTCGCAGGCAAACTAATGCCTTGAGTTCATTCAAATGACGATAACTTTTTTTTAATGAACCGATTTTGAATGAACTTTTAAGTAAATCGGTTCAGTACTTTCAGAGAAAAATGTGACCATACATATCGACAGAGAGAAAGACAGACAAGAAATACAAAAAAAAATATTTGCTTTCTATTATTCTTTTTAAGTGTCCCTCTATCCATTTCAGTCAAAATTACTAAATGTACAGACAAAATATTTTTACTGTCTTATTATATATACAGATTATATTTAAGTATCTAGATACTAGAATAATGTTTTTTTGAGTGAGAAATTATCACTTTCGTTGGCACTCGGTTATCGTATGATTGTTCGTTATCTTATCAAGATATACACTTGATAAGGATCACTATAGTACATCACTATTTTTATAAAATTTAAAAAAAAGCTTCACTCTGTATCCCGCACACAGCAGGGTAGGCAGAGGGAACCTAGTGTTAAGACACTCCGTTCCTCACTCCACACTCACGGCGGAACTTAAACGTCGCGTTTGCCTTCGTACCATATCGAAGAAATTAAAATATTAAGTAATAATAATTCATTCCCCCGAGTGAGGATCGAACCCACAACCATCACGCTTACCGTCTCAGACTTGTGCCCCTGTTAATAATATAATATAATTAATTGTAATTTTACCTGTTTACTATAATTTTGATTAGTAATTTAAAACTTACATAATAGTTACTAATAACATCGTCATGTGTTTGCTAAAAAACATTTTCGCACTACATTAGGATTAGGATATTGCGGCGTTGAGTTCTGCCACTCAACATGCAATGCCTCCAGAATTCGGCAGAAAGTGGGGAACGGAGTGTCTTAACACTAGGTTCCCTCTGCCTACCCTGCTGTGTGCGGGATACAGTGTGAAACTGATTTATTTATTTTTATTTTATTAGGATATTGAACTTTTATATCGAGGAAGTATAAAAGATGCGTCGACGTCGTCGTATTTTGTTTCAATTAATTATGTTAACAAGGTTCCCGCAGCCTACCCTGCTATATGCGGCATGAAGCTGTAAATTTACTATGCTTATATATCTATTTTTTATAATGTATAATGTAATAGAAGTAATTTATAATGTATAGACTGCATATTATTTCTTCTTATGAGACCAGTTGTGAGTTCGATTCCCATTCGAGGAAATGAAATATTTAATGTTTTGATTTTGTCGCTCTCCTAACAAGTAAAAGCGCGGCGTAATGCCTCTGAGAATTCGGCAGAAAGTGAGGAATGAAATAAAATCTACAACTGTATATGCGGTATAACTTATAATATGTATGTATATATATTATAAGTTAATATATATACATATACTTATATTTCCATTTCTTCGCTCTGGTGTCGAGGTTAAGCGCGGCGTTGAGTTCTGCCACTCAACACGCAATGCCTCCAGAATTCGGCAGAAAGTTGGGAACGGAGTGTCTTAACACTAGGTTCCCTCTGCCTACCCTGCTGTGTGCGAGATACAGCTAATTTAATATATATTTTTTTATGTATGTATGTTTTTCTTGTAGAAAATGCCAAAACCTCTAAACACACCACCGAGCCCCACAGCGCCGCGAGCCGAGCTCGTCCTGCCTCTGCTCAATGCGCATATTGTCCAGTGCATACAAATGCATACGAGAAGGTAAAATATGCATTGTAGACCTCTTTATTTTGTATTGATTGTAAACGCGGCAGTTGTAGGTTCGATTCCCACTTAGGGATTTTTTGAAATTTCCCGGTGCTTTGCTTCTTTTGCTATAAGACAAAGGGTGTAGCTAAATTTCATCACTTAACACGTAATGTCTTGAAAGTTGAAGAACAGAAATGGAGAATCATAACACTACGTTATTTATAGTTAGACCTAATAGTTTAATATATGGTTAATAAATCGTTGTAATTAGAGTAGATTGTTTTAACCGACTTCTGTAAGAAGAGGAGGTTGTCAAATCGACTGTATTTTTTTTTAATATTTGTTACCTCAGAACTTTTGACTGGGTGAACCGATTTTGATGATTTTTTTATTATTGCATAGTTGGATACGGTATTAGTGGGTTTAAATTGTGATCGTATGAATGTTTATATGAAAGACTAAGGCGTTTGTTGTTGAGTTTGTCTATTTCATACTGTAATGGTAATAAATGTCTACATATAAGCGTAAAGCTAACACAAATAATATTAAAAATTAAATAAAATATATTATAATCAACAATATTTAATGTACTTTTTACTTTTTACACTACCTATTTAAAAAAAGTTGTATAAATTTAACAAAAAATAAATATAATATTAATATAAACATAAAATTTCAGATACAGTCGCTCCCTAGTGCTTATGGTGGAACACGACCAGTATCTACTACAAGAGGAGACGGAGGAGAGTGCCAAGCGATTATTGAAATGCATCCAAACTGTTATATATAAACTTGTAAGTTGTATTTTTGTTTCTCTTGTATATAACTTGATTTACTTTTATATATTAATTTATGGAAATATTTTTAAAGATTACTCATAATGGAGGAGTACCTTGTGCCCATTGTCCATAGTCATCCTATAAACACTTTTTTTTTCTAAGATCAAAAATAAATCTTTTTTAAATTAACTGTCATCACAATTCATAGAAATTTTGGCATTTTTGTTTTATATTATTAATAGACATACCAACAAACATATTTCTATATATGTATAATATACACTTAAATTATATTTCCTATAATAAACCAGGGACCTCCGCCATTAGATGACAAACCGAGTCCATATCAAAGCAGCAATACAGACCTCGAGAGCCTAGGCCGTACCCCACCAGTTTCTAGACACAGGACAAAACAGAAAGGTTAGTTTTTTTATTAATATATTTATTATTATTTATATTAATCGTATTTTTTTGTAAAAATGTAATTAAAAATATATATATTACTGTACTTTTATTTATTTAGGTATAATCTGTGTATTTCAAATTAAACACATGTCAAATTACAAACGTATAAAAAAATAACAAAAAAACAGATTAAGCTTAAAATGACAAAATTATTATAAAACTTGTAGATTTTAATTTGCCTATTTTAATAATATATAATCTATAAAACTTTCTTTTAAAATTAGTTCTAAATATCCATTTGAAATTAATATAAAGATAAGATAACATTTTCTCATCATCACTTTAAATTAAATTTTCCAATATTAATATAATAAAAACACACAACAATAATAAATTAAAAAGAATTAATCACCATATAACATATTTATACAATTAAATAAAAACTATTGTTTTTACTATTTGTTTATATTTTAGATTGCACTTAGAATTGTTGGCACTTAAAACCCAATTAGTAGAATTTAGTTACAGTTTTAAGTTATTAGTAGTTATTAGCCTTAATTTTTATATGTTGTTGGAAATTTTGTGAAGGGTGCGGTTTTATTTATTAATATTGATATATGAATGAGGTGGTGTAATATTAGTTAAATCTATTAATATGCTTCATCCCATCATCATTTTAAATCAAAATAATAATAATATTAGATTAACTTAATATATTTTTTTAAACTAAAGAAATCAAATAATATTGTATAAAATTAAGTAAATTTCATTATTAATAATCAAACTTTAAACAATAATATTAAAAGTTTATTTTGTTATAACACTCAATATATTATATAAATATTACGGCTATATTGATTACCAAAGTAACAAACTTCTATTACAGTAATTACCTGAGTAATCATGATTAAAAATAAATATTAATGTTTTGGATTGATTTTTATAATATTAAATATTAAAATATATATTCTTTTCAAATTCAAATTTGACAAAATTTTAAAGGTAAATAAGTCTTTCAATATTTTATTTATAACACCTTTTAAAATACAGCTTTCATTGAAGTATCATTAATTTTTATTTTAATCATTTATTTTCTTTTTCCGAATACAATTTGCAAGTTAAGAAATTATTTTTTTAATAAATGAAATAAACGAAATCAATTTATATAATTAATTATTATTTAAAAAACAATAACAGAAAAAAATAGTTATTTTATCAGTTGTATATTCTTCATATCCGTTTGTTTTAACTTGTAAATAAAATTATTTAAGTTTATTGTATTGAAATCTCCCACTTTTTGTGGTGTGAGTAACTGTTCCCGGTAAATGATGAATTAATTTGTTTTCCTCATTCAGTTAGTGTTACTCATGGTGTTAGTTCATTATGGTTTAATTTTATGGTCATAGTTAAAATTATTTTGTTTAAAAAAAAATATTTTAACATTACACTTTATAAAAATATATTAAACGCTGAAAAAAGTGAATTTGTAGTGTTGTTATATATATTTCAATATAATTTTGATAATTTGTGTTGAAAAATATTTTGGAAAATGATCAAGTGATGTTGATTTGTGGCTGTATGAATGGATTCCGTAGTCTGTCTTCATGTAAGATTTTTTTTTGTATTTATCTATATTATAGCTAATTCACATATATCTTTTGATATTATAATGGCTGTTTATTATTTGAGTACTATAGATATATCTATACAGTAAAATTTAAATAATTATTGTTAGTATTTTAATGTTTTCTGACTGAAAGCCGTATTACTCTATATAAAACAAAATTAAATCAATTTAGCTGTTATTTTGTATTGAAATAGCCTTAAACATCAAAGTTTATTTATTGGTATAATTATTATTGATAAAACGTTTCTCACCTGAAACGCTTATCTGATAATACTGCGTTATAGATAAATATCTTACGTGATTAAATTTAGTGTTAAATCGTCTTTGATTATTGTCACTTGACCTGTGAAACGTGCGCGTATAATAAAAAATAGATTTTTACACCAAAATATGCATAAACAACTATTAATTTAACCGAATTTAAAAAGTTTTTAACCGAATGAATAATGGCGATACAAATGGATATCGTAAATGTGATTATTATAAGTGATATTAAATGATTAAAACTAAAGTGAAATTATAAAAAGTTAGGGCTTATAAACAAACATGGTGATAAAAGTACCAAATTTTGAAGGATCGGACCTTATGCTGTGTGATTATGTCGAAGAATAAAAGAAGTCCAACAAACAAACTGAGAGATTTTTTTGGCTCCCAGCATTTTACATTTGTGAAAAGTAAATTGAAAATTTACTTGTCAATAATATTAAATTATAGTTTATATAAAAAAAAAGAATATATTATATATGAAATATATATTTATGTTTGTAAACCATATTCAAAATTTTACGCATTTACTTTGAGCTTTTTTTGGCCCGAGTCAGTGTTACTATATTATGATTTTTTTATCATTTTGATAAGATACAACAACCATCCACCTGAAATAATAATATAAATTAATCGTCTCTTTTTATGTTGTTATAATTTTTTTTGTCCAATGCGTGTTACGGTCTTTTTTCCATAAGTATATGTATTAAATATTATTTCAATGAAATAAAACGCTGATTTTTCTGGATCTTCAGTTACAACGAAAACAAAAATAATGATTATATCAGTATAATACCATCTTATGCCATCCACTAATTTCGTTACATCTGGGAATTATTTTACCTAGTTTTATTATAGCTTTTTTGTTATTACGTAAAATTTGCCGGTATTACAATTATTTTGTAACATAAAAATTATCTATTGAATCCATGATACGTTTATCTTGGTTTATCTAAAGGTAACATGCTACAAACGCGATTGTAGCACTTTAGTCTCTCGCAGTGTTTATTTTTTATATGACTTGTCAATAAATATTCGAAATCAATATAGAATTATACATTTTCATCTTTTATCAAAAAAAGATAAGTGTTTTGGCATATTTTTAGAATTTCTAAGAATATTCCAACAAAAGTGTTAAATTTTGGAGTATTCATCAAAGTTGAAAGGTAAATGAATTCATGTGGTTCCTTACAAGAATTGTGTACGTCTGAATCATCTAACAAATGTGTCCTTAATAATATCGAATTCGTTGAAAGATATTTGTGGTTTACTAAGAATCCTCTCTACATTTTAAATCTCGGTGTATTGGGCATTCATATGTACCTTATTAAATATATTATGATAACATATTGTTTTATTTAAATTTAATAAACCCTTATACTATTCTTAAATCTTCTCTCCTTTTATTTTCTTACAAAGCAATAACATTACATATGCTACGGTGGATGTATGGGTGTACGGATTGCCTCTATAGAATGGGATCTTTAAATCTTTACCTTATTTCATCTTTCTTAGCTTAATTTTTTACCCAGCTTACCTTATTCCTGTGTAACATATGCCTTTTTCTTTATAAAATCCAAGATGTCATACCCATTTCAGCTGGTGGGAGTAGCAACGAGGATCTGAGTGATTCCGTCGAGGTTTCAATACAGAAGTCTCAAGTCAAAAGTAAGCTAAGGAAATTCTTCGCGAAACGTCCCACTATGGAAGTTCTTGTGAAGAAAGGAATTTATAAAGGTTTGCTTATGAATAATTAGATGGGCGTGAGATTTATAGCACTTTTGACATATCCTGGGATGGATCCATTCCTCATACTAAATGTATTTGAAGTTAATACAATAATATTAATAAGGGATTTTATTTGCATGAAATAATCATTAAGTAATGCTTAGTAAAAATTGGGAAATTTTGCTTTGGATCTACCCCTGGCTGAGTGTACAGATTACATCACAGATGGGTACATTTTGAATTTGCTAATAGTAGAACTATGGTTGCTTTTAGTTTGGCATGAGAGTTTTTAATGTGAAAAAAAAAACTGGATGAATTTCTTATGTTTTAGGATAGCTTTAGAACTAATCGTTGGATTTTTGGATATTTTAATATAATGGACTTAACGGTAAGTTTGTACATAGAATTGAGAAGTGTAAGCTTGTATGTATTGTTTTATGTAAAATAGATGTAGTGGATTTAGTTGGTGTTTTATTTCACGTAGTACCTAGATTTTAGATACCCAGTAACGGTGGATGGTTGTTTTTTTTAATTAACAGTTTTTTTTTATTCCTAATACGTTGAGGTGACAAAACAGGTAAGTAAATAGGTGTCGTCCAAATAACGTTCTTAAGGTCTTTTTAAATATGTTTTACGGTTTCAGATATTTAATTATAAAAAAAGTTTATGTATAATTGGTCAAAAAAGGCGTGATAAATAGAAAGTGATATGTTGGTTATTCACACACGATTGACACATTATGTAATACTTAACACACACCAAAAGGTGTCAAAATACGTTTAACTGGTAATACCTAATTACTGAGAGTCTTCTGCATTTTAGGGTAAGGACAGTAAGCATTTTTTTATTTTTAGGAATTGCGTGATACGAGATGATATTAACGTCGTCTACTTACAATAAAACAAGTCAGATGATAAGAATTATCATTAAAAATTATTTCGCAAAATACAATGTATGTAATTATGTATTAGTTAGTATATTTAATTATTATTTATCTGTCAATAGATGAGCCCGTATTCGGCCGTAAGCTCGAAGATGTTTGCCCCTCGTCCAGTCCGCGCGTGCCCGACTTCGTCCGCGCGTGCGTCAAGGAGATAGAGAGCAGCGAGGAGAATATGTGCACAGATGGACTGTATCGTGCCAGCGGGAATTTGAGTCAAGTGCAGAAAATACGTTTGGAGGTAAGTAGAGAAAATAACAAACATTTATATTAATTAAATTTATTTGTTTTTTTCATTGATTTTATATATTTTTTTGGTCTAGTAATTTTATTTACAATTAAATAACGCATATGTAGTTATAGACACTATTGAGCAATGTTTTTCACACATATTTTGAAACAAATGACAAGAATCAGAATCACGCTGTATCCCGCACTCAGCAGGGTAGGCAGAGGGAACCTAGTGTTAAGACACTCCGTTCCCCACTTTCTGCCGAATTCTAAAGGCACTGCGTGTTGAATGGTAGAACCGCGATTTGTCTCGACACCAGAGCAAAGAAATGAAAATATAAATTTAAGTAAATATTTCATCTCGAGTGGGGATCGAACCCACAACCAGTCGGTTTTACAGTCACACTTTATGCCTCTGCACCACGACTGGCCTCTATGTGATGACAAGAATCCTAACAAAAAAATACTGAAAGTTTTTATACTTTAAAAAAAGAGTGTACTTACAACTTTTTTTAACTCGTAATTTAAAATAAATTTAAAATAAAATTCAAAATTATGTTAGATTAAAAATTCTCAATTAGTAGTACCACTTTTATATATATTATAATCCTCAACGAAATATAACTTAGTAAAAATAGCATAAAAATATTTTAATAATTATAATTTTTCTTACAGATCGATCAAAACAATTTATCAGTTATCGAAAACAATACAGATATACACGTGCTAACAGGATCGCTGAAGCTGTTCTTCAGAGAACTAAAAGAGCCTCTCATACCGTGCTCTATGTTCAATAGAGTACTTGCGGCTTGCTGTAAGTATACATACATAAATATATAAAAAAGATGTTTCATCAGAGTATATAAAATCTTACTTAAATATATCGTCCATTAGGATTTTTTTGTCATAATATATCAAACAATCGTATATTAAATAAATGACTCATTTAAAAACTTATTTATTTTTTACAGCGATAAAGCCAAGAGAAACTAAGATAAAAGAGTTCCGAGATGTCATCCATTCTTTGCCGCAATGCAACAGGGACACTCTTAAATTCCTACTCGAGCATCTCCTGAAGTAAGAATTATTATTTTTCTTTCACTTCTCGCATACAGTCATCTTTAGCAGGGCGGGCAGAGGGAAGTTATTGTTATGGCACCCCGTTCCTCACCCACTTTTTCGTAATCTTCGAGACATTGAGTATTGAAATCATTCCCCGAGTGAAAATCGAACCTACAACTGTTGTTGCCACGATAATGATTAAACACAAAATAAAGTGTTTGACCTAAAATTGCAAGTAAGCAGGCTCAAATCTGGTCTTTAACAGTTTTTTTCGACCAGTGTTGACAATTTATGTATGCTGAATTTTTGCTTAAACAGCAGGATGGCCGGAAAATTTATTCTAGAATTTATATATGTTTCATGAAACCCAAAACAATATTTAAAATATCAATACTTACAAATCATGTTTTTAACTACTTTCAGAGTAACACAGTACAGCGAGAAAAACCGAATGCACACAGCCAACTTGGCCATTGTTTTCGGTCCAACTTTGCTATGGGCACCGGCGGAGCAAGCAGACAATATAGCTATAGACTGCATACAACAGAACAATGTCGTCGAAATACTCCTAAACGAGTTTAAAGATATCTTTGAAGACACGAAAACTAAGAAAAAAGCGTGATGGTACCACATTTAAATACTATTTAGTTTGGTTTGATTACCATTGTACCCCAATTGGTAATCATTCAAGTTGATTACCGTTATCACTTTTATTATGATCATCGGAGTAGTAGCTGATTATATTACATGATTACCGTAATCACTTTCATTTGATTACCAAAGTAATAATGATTATGTTGGTAACAATTTGTGTTGGTGATTTAATTTCAAATAGGTAACAAATAATTTATAAAATGCATAGATTGAAATTTAAATATCATAATAATATTATTAAATGTATTATTAACTATGGTTACTCTTATACCAAACGAATAGTTGAAAAAATAGTTAAGCTCGGTTCGATGTAATTTTTGTATGTAAATAAATATATTTCGAAATATTTCTGTTACATAATTATGTTGATTGATCTCTGGTGAAATGGAATTAAATATTTATTTGTAATACTCCGCTTTCTTAGCCGCCATTCAAATTTAAACATTAAAAAATATTGAAATTTTGATAAGATTTTGCAAATTCTTTTAAAATTATTTCATTTATATTTTAATGATAAAAATGCTAACAAAATATTATAAAATTTTACTGTCTTAATCTAACTTTATTCGATTTTAGATTTATATCGATATTCCTCGATACAAAAAGGCGGTTATGTAAAACTAATAAATATATTTCGACAAAAAAAAATCGTCCAAATTTGGAAAAACGTGCGCGTTGTGACTGTAAGCAATATGTATATGGAAAGACTGTCAGAGGCTCTAGCTGTATTTTTAAATAAAGAAATCAGTGTGAAAATGGCTAAATTAAAAAGTAATCAGTTTTATGCTATATTTATTTTAATACTTGTTTCATAATTAATAAAAAAAATAAAAAAAAAAACATTTCGGAACATACTGTATAGCTAAAAGCAATTTTTAAATATCAACAATTTAACAAAAATATCGAAATCAACAAAATAAGGCCATTCTCACACTGACTATTAATAAATAAATAGATTATTAATATTATATAAATAATTATATTATACATATAAATATTATATATGTATATTTATATTACGCGTTTAAATAGTGTTAAATATAGTGTATTGTATTTTGTTTTTGTAACACCATTTATTTGGGGCCAATCTGTATATAACCGAGTCCTGTAGGCTTGAAGCCGGTGCTCGTGGATTTGGAGGACGTTGCTAGTATGAAGTAGGTTGCGGGTTCGAAATTTTGTTTAATAAAATAGTAAAATTAATAACTATGCTATAATTTTTAAAAATATTAGTAACTATTTCAATGGTCAACAAAATAAATCAAAACTAGAAAAAAAATAGCACCTGTACATTTAAATTTTAAAATATGTAATTATATATTATATCTATTTCTATATACATTTTTAGTTTTACGACTTAAACAAGATATCGAACTTGTGACTACCGTCGTATCAACATCAAACCGCGATGCTTATTTTGTGCCTTACGCAAGGTTTTTTTGTAAATATTCATCATAGATGATATCAGTTTGTGATAATATTATTGTTGTTGTGTTCTAGAAATTTCTTATTGTATTTTTTTTATTGTATCGCTTGATAGTGACTCTAGTCCTACTTAAATGCTGGACTTGTTTGAATGTATGGGAATTTCGAAGTGATAGATTATTTTGAATATAGAATTGGATGTAGGTTCGGTTTTCTTTTCATTTTTGATTGAGATAATATATATATTTTTTTAAGTAAATATTTTTGTAATTAACTATATAGTATAGTTCATATTAATGATTTAAAATAGTTGAAATATTCTTAAAGAATATCCTAATTTTCTTGCTTAATTTTAAAAAATATTCTTAACATTAGAAAATAATTTTAAATTATTTCATATTTTCTTATACAACAATGGGAATCAAACCCACAACTAATGAATATAATCAAAATAATTTCACAATTCCCAATACATTTTTTTACTGTATAAAATAACACCAATAAAAGTACGTTACGATGTAAGCTAGGAACCAAAGTTTTGTAATGGAGGAGGAGCGCGTGTAGTTATCGTGTATTATCTTTTAATGTTAAATATTGCTTGGTAATAGAGAAATGACATTAAATAAAAATTACTTATTCAATTTTTGGTTTTGTTTTTTTTTTGTCTATATTTTTTTTGCCTTACGCACTTTACGGCGGTGTGGGTAAAGGGAATCTAGTGTGTTAAGACACTCTGTTATCTACTTTTTCTCGGAATTATGGAGGTAGTGCGTGTTAAGAGGGGGAGCTCAACGCCGCGTTTTGCCTCGACACCAAGCGAAGAATCAGCTTCACACTGTATCCCGCACACAGCAGGGTAGGCAAAGGAAACCTAGTGTAGAAGAAAATGGAAATATTAAATAACTAGCGGCCCCAGTGCGGCTTCGCCCTCTTGAAATATACGAATGTTCATTTAAGTGTATTTAAGAAAAAACCAAACAAACGCGAGTCGGTCTCTCTCACAGAGGGCTCTGCTTCTGTACCAATTTCAGGATCATGATTGGGAAATACCTCATAGGTTATAACAAATATGAATAAAGTTAACAAACTTATGTTTACATATATACACTTATTTAGTATGAAACTAACAAATAAGTCATATTTTTTTCACTTTTCGGATTTTTTTCCTTTATTTTTATTGTAAGATCTTACTTTGTCCTAAATTTCATAACTATAGATCTATGGGAAGTACAATATAGATTCTGATTGATGATGATTGATGATGATTTCTGTTCTCCAAACCACTGTAAACTTGAATGTCTGATATTAAATCCTGATTGATACTTCAACGCAATCTCAAGTAAAATGGTCTTGATAGACGGACAGAAGGACAACAAAAGTGATAGGGTCACTTTTGTTGTCCTTCTGCCCGTAAGGGTTCCGTTTTTTTCCTTTTGAGGCACAAGCCCCAAAAAATGGATTAATTATTTTAGTTTGGTTATGCATAAATAAATCGTAATTTAAGTATTTTGGGAATTGATTTAATTTTCGTATTTAATAGCAAAATGTTTAGTTATTTCACATCTGTCTAGAATCTAGATAAACAGTAACTGCGCGCAAACTGCAAACGTAGTTTCAGTTTGTTTCTCTCATAAATTTCGATTCCGCAAAAAATCCTGGTTAAAGCATGTTTGTTGTTGCCTGGAAGAGATTGCTCATTTAGCAATAAGGCCGCCTATTGTACTATCATATCAATAATTATGAACATCATTTTTAATGTAATAATCGGTGTACAATAAAGAGTATTTTACTTTTACTTTACTTTATACAGAATGGAAGCGTTAAAATTGTATAATTGTATTTTGGTATCGTGTAAATAACTATATGCATTTAAAAAAGTAAACAGTAATTTAAGTATTCTTTCAGCTTTACGAGATCCCTAATATCCCGCACAGCAGAGGATGCAGAGGGAATCTAGGAACGAAGCGAAGAAATGAAAATATTAAATCAAATCAAATCAGCTGCGCGGTGAATCCCGTACACAGTCGGAGTAGGCAAGGAGAACCTAGTGTTAAGATACTCCGTTCCCCACTTTCCATAGAATTCTGGAAGCCTTGCGTGTTGAGTGGCGGAACTCAACGCCGCGCTTTGCCTCAACACCAAAGCCAAGAAAATGGAAATATACATTTAAGTAAATGTTTCATTTTCTCGAGTGCGGATCGAACCCACAACCAGTTGCGTGTACGGTCCCTTTTCATGCCCCTGCGCCATGACTGGCCTCTAAATACTAATAAATTCACACGCTTGTGCCACTGCGACACGATGACTTCAATAAGTAATTTAAGTCTTTTGGAAATTTATTTTATTTTGCTCGCAAAATTTGTTGTATATAAAGAAAAAATATTTAACTATACAGTATTTAGGCAGATCACTGTTTCCCAACCAGTGGTCCAGTGGTCCGCAGAAGCCTAAATATGGTCCGCAAACAATTTTTATTTAATGACTGCGGATGGTGAGGCGGAGTTTTTGTTTGATTATCACAGTTACTTTTTATTATACCTACATGCATAGTGGTCCCTGCTACCAAGAATGATATAAAAGTGGTCCTTGATCAAAAAAAATTGGGAACCCCTGAGGTAGATGGTAAGTAAGCGTGCACGGCAAGCGTAGCTTTTCCCGCATAATTTATATGATTTTTATCTTCATACAAATTGAAAGCTAAAGATTCAGCCAATTCAGTAGACAACAGTTCTATAAAATAACTGCAGTAGTAGGGATTCGTAGGTTCGCCCTTGAGCGCCACTTACTCTTACTTACTCGAGTGGTAGTCGAACCCACAACCTGTAGCGTTTACAGTCACATACTACGCCTGCGCCACGACTGGCCTCTATAAAACAATAGGTATTGAGTAAATTCTCAGTAGAGACTAACAAAATGTGAGTATACGTATATTATCATTTTAATTTTTTTTGTTTTCATATGCAAAATAAAAATCGACCTTCGATTTTGTAGGTTTTTTTTTACAATTTCGAATGGTGTAAATACGTAAAACACAAACGGATTTAGCAGGTTTACACTCCAAACCGACGACATAGTTTATTTCTATTATCTGTGGTACTTAGATAGGCCGGTCAGCATGGGCGCAGGACAGGGCGGGTGGGGCGTGCCCACCCCAGAAATTTTACTTAAAACAAAATTTGCCCCAAAAATAATAAAAAAATAACATTTACACAAACATATCTGTTCAAAGCTGAAGCCCAGAAAATTTTCTCTAGATGCGCTGATGACGGTCAGTATAATTTATACTAATATTATAAAATGGAAGTCTGTTTGCTTGAACGAGCTATTCTCAGAAACAGGAAGGTCCATTTATCGAGGAGGGCTGTAGGTTGTGTTTCATTACGTTAATCACTTCAATGTGAGTTATCACAGCCCACTGCACCTGAAGTCAGGGTTACCTCGACTCTATAATTCATATTAAGTAATAGGTTCCCTCTGCCTACCCTGCAGTGTGCGGGATACAGCGTGAAGCTGATTTATGTATTTATAACTAATTTATCTTTATTTCATTTCCTTTAAAATTTTCGAAGCGCAGATTCGCAGATTTATTGTTAAGTGTGCAATGTCTCATAAAAACATATTTTTATATCAATAGTTTTCACTTCCCACGCAAGATATAATCACATTTAACTTCTTGGCAGATTTTCTTCTTTTTAAAAAACAGGTTGTTTCTTTTTTATACTAATCACACATAAATTAACTTTATTTTTAGCGTTCCGTACCTTTTAAGGAAAAAAGGAACCTTTATAAAATCACTTAATCGTCCGTCCGCCTGTCTGTCTCTCTATCTGTCAAGAGCCTTTATCTCAGGAACGCTTGGAGATATCGAGTTGAAATTCAAGCCATATGCTCAAATTTACGGTCCCTAGATTTTGTATAAAAAATTTCGTATAAAAAATATTTTGCATGATGGGGTGTGTGAATTTCTAAGTAAATATTAAAAATTAATGAATTACAAAGTATATTAGGAAATTTAAATGTGAAAATATTTTATGTTTTACTGCCAAACACCAAAATTAAATATCATTCGCGAACCATATATTAGCTGCTGCGAACAACTACTGGTCCACGGAACACTGGTTGGGAACCGGTGCTATAAAGGGAATCAAAATATAAAAATATATAGAGTACTTCCGGTTGACCTAGATTTATGAAATTTGGCAGCTAGCATCTACAGGTCGTAGTAGTATAGGATTTTTTTTAGATTTTTTCCCTACATTCGTGGTTAAATCCTAAAAAATAATAGTCTTAAGGTAAGGTAGGCTAGTTCAAGTGAAGTATCAGATGAAAGGGCCTAGTATTAAAACACGTCGTTCTGCATTTCCTGAAATGTTGAAACTCGATACATGCCTGTGCCTGGTTACCACAGAGCGGACAAATAATTCACTCCCTCGAATAGGAATCGAACCCTAAACCCCCTCCACAATCAAAACTCTCTATCGCTGCGCCACAACAACCTCAAATTTATAATTTTTTAGGCTTTCTGATTTAAGTAATTAAACGCACAGAAAAAAAACAAATTTATTAAGCTTTCTTATTTAATTAAACACCCAAAAATATTTAGATATTTTTTCTAAGATTAGTCTGAGTAGATTTTTTCTTTTACATAATAAATTCCGTAATACCAATCTACCTTGTGTTCGTATATTTTTAATTATTCTCAACTTAGGTACTATAGTTGGCGGTCAAACTCAAATATAGCTTAATTTAGTTAATGGACCACTCCGCGTAATGAGGAGTTAGTACCAATTATAGTGCCTAGCCTTCGTTTGGACAAATATTTAAGATAGGAGAGTCGTCGTGACGTAGCGGCGGCGTCTGGTTTTAAACGCGGCGGTTATGAGTTCGATTCTCAGTGGAGGATGTGAATATTTTTTCAGTTCCGCAAATCACTATTTTAGATTCCCTTTGTCTACTCAGCTTTGTGAAGAATATTGTGAAGCTAAAGCATAAAAAAATCAATATAAGAATAATGCGGCATTGTTTTCCGCCACTCAACACGTAAGGTCTCCAGAGTTCCACCGACAGTGGAGCACGGTAGTGTCTTTAGACTAGATTCCGACATTCCTTCTGCTTACCCAGCCAGGCGCGGGATACAGCGTAAGGCTAGAAAATAAATAAATAAACAAAAAATGATGGTAAATGCTGTATTTTTTTTTATATTATAGCTAACTTAGCTTCACGCTATATCGCTAGCGGGGTAGTCAGAGAGAACGGAGCGCCGAACACTACGGTCTCTACATACCTCTTACACCTCGTCCACTGTCATCAACCTCTTCATACATGCCCTTTCAGGTCGACCGACAGGAGAGAGGAGAGAGAGGTCTCCCCCTACCTCTTTTACCACTCACTTTTCCGTCATAAATCTTTTTTGCCATTCGTTCGTCGTGCCCAAACCAGCTGAGCGCGTTCTTCTTCATTCTCACCGTGACATCCTCGCTAGTACCTGCCATTCTGTGTATCTCTTCTACTATACAGATTATACAAATTAATCAATTAAAACGTTTTTTAAAAAAAAAAAAGACTTTGTTGAGGCGCATTAGGATGACTGTAAAAACACTGGTTCTAAGTACGATTCACACTCTCGGGAATATATATATGTACGATTCACACTCTCGGGAATATATATATATATATATATATATATATATATATATATATATTCCCGAGAGTGTGAATCGTATCGAGTGTATATATATATATATATATATTATACCCCGTTATATACGACACAAGCACAATTTAGTAATATTTAAAGGGATAACAGTAAAGTCCAATAAAACACATAAATATATAATAAAACAATTTTAATCATATCGGTAAGTCAAACGGAAACTTTTACATGCGATTTTTTTCCAAATCCCTTTTTTTAAATCTGCTATATTTATTAAACATTATGCAGTCTTTTTTTCTAAATTCATATCGGACAGTGATCTATCGTAGGAATGTTTAAAATCTTTAAAAATCTAAAAAAAATGAACTTACCGCTTATAATTATTTAACTTATCAAATTGGTTCCTTATTAATATAAAGTATTCCAATTCATTTATGACAACTCATGCATTAGAACCCATACAAACAAATTCATACAATCTATATAGTGCGGTCGACGAGTCGTGGCCGCCCTGAAATTAGGAATTTTCAATTCTTATTCACTCGAAAACAAATAAATCGAAAGCAAGAAAAATCTTATAATCAAATCTGCGCAGGCATTGGCTAACTTCAGGGCGGCCACAACTCGTCGAACGTACTGTACTCATTATATATTTATATGGACATTAAAATATTACACGAAGGATAATAAAATAATAATTTCACATTAACTATTTCTAGACTTAACAAAAGCTATCTAATGAAGCTCCTTTTATATCATACATTGTTATATAAATATATATAAATATGTACGTATGTGAATGAAAGCAAACGTAAATTAAATAATATTTGTATTGAAAATTGTAGGTTTTTTATGAGAAACCTTTTGCCTAGTGTGAGTATGTAGTAAGGTTAACCTTTTAGTTTTTGTGATATATATCGTCGCGATTCTTTTTTTTTACTTTAAAAAGTTCAATTAGTGATAAACTCGGCCATAAAAGTATTGTCGCACAGAATATAAGTAACACTTTTGTTATTTGTAACGGAGATTAAAATCAGCTTCACGCTGTATCCCGCATACAGCAGAGTAGGCAGAGGGAATCTAATGTTAAGAGACTCCGTTCCCCACTTTCCGCCCTGTTCTGAAGGCATTGCGTGTTGAGTAACATAAGAATCGAAGATTTTTGCTAAATAAATAAATAATTATAATAATAAACTCGCCATGATGCCGTTGTAGCCCAACCCTTTCACTCGAAGAAATAAACTATTTTCATTTCATCGCTCTGATAACATGACAAAATGCGACATTGTGTTCCGTTACTCAACAGGCAATGTCTTGAAAATTGGGCAACGAAATGTCTCAACATTAGGTTTCTTCTGTCCAATATGAGTCACAAAGGCTATAAATAATAAATATATTTTTTAAATTTTATATATCATTTGCATTTAAGATTCCTTTTTAATATTTAACCGACACTAATCCACACATTTAATGGTTTGAAGCATTACAAAAGACTCCCCTTCTGAATGTGAATAAAACGTCTTTTCGACTTGTAAAGTATTGACTATATAAGAATAAGCTGACGTTATACAATGCAGTGTCAATACTTGAAAAGCCTTATAAAAGTTATTTAGGTCTTTAGTTGAAAGTAGGGCAAAAAGTAGAATATACGTCTTACGGTCCGGTTTATCTTTATAGAGATAAATCAGTAATAAAAACTACTGTATGACACTGTTGTTGGTTTAAACCGAGAAGAATAACCATTTTTGAAACTCATATATTTCGAATGTTATCTTAGATAAAATGTCAGAGAGATAAGTCATGCGTTCCTTATGACTTATCTCTCTGCTTATAATGCAATAAGTGTAATAAAACATTATTTCCTTCAATATTTTTTTTGTCAGTTACTGAACAAAAAAATGTTTTCAACACATTCAAAATTTTTAAAGTGTTATTCCACACTTAGGAAAGAAAAATACTTATTTAGAAAACGTCTAAAAATTTGAACGTAGTGGGACTCGAACCCGCGCCTCCTAGAAACCGACCAGGCGCTCTGACCACTAAGCCATACGTTCGTATAAACGGAATATAAACGGAACAGGAGGCGCGGGTCCGAGTCCCGCTACGTTCAAATTTTTATACGTTTTCTAAATAAGTACATTCAAAATTGTTTTTAGACATTTAGATTTGTTTAACCCTACTACGATAGCCAGTTGTAATTATTGTGGACTTTTTTCAAACTGATATTTTATAAACAGGACTAGCAAAGCAAAAAAAATATTACATTTGAACAAATTTGTCTTCAACACATATTTTTAGCTATAATCCAAAATTGGCGAGACCAAAAAGGTCCAAAAAACTCGTATCCTGAACCCTAAAAGCTATTTTCTCAATAAAATGTTTACCGAATGAATTCAAGCTTCAAATATTGTTACCAATCACACAGCAACATAATCACCTAATTTATAATATATCATAAGCCTTTTGTAAATGCGAAAAAATATTTTTCATCTTCAGTATTAATACTAAGCAATTTTTATACTAAACTTATTTCACAACAGCATGGTATACAAAATTTTCTGATACAAATATATAAAAAGTGCATAAAACGTTCCAAAAATGTGTATCAACAATTCACAGCAATACGCTACATGATAATATGGTATAATATAAATTACGATTTTGCAAACAATAAAAAAAACTACTTAAACATGTAAATTATTTAATTTTTTGTATATAGCAACATTGTTTTTAAACTTCTCAGGGTTGAATCTGGTCCATTTTTCATCAACTCTTCAACTGTTGAATAAAAATTTTAGTAGCTTTTTTAAAATTGTGTTGCCATATACAAAAAATAATAATAAGCCTATTAATAAGTGTACATTAAAACTACGTACAATTTAAGCTCTATGTTCGTTAACATCACGTTTCGCAAAACTATTATATTTATATAAAGCTTTAATGGTCTAACTTAATACAATATTATTTGTAACTAACACAACGAATATTATAAAAGCTAAAAATAATTCTTAATAATAATAATAATAACTAATTTCTACAGATCTATTATTAAATTCGGCTTATGTCTATCGGATTGTCAAATGAAAAAGAAAATATTTGACAAATTATGAGATATCAACAACCATGCTTACGTATTATTATAAAGTCAAGGTAATCAGGAACTTAACGTGTCCTTGAGTATTGTCACGCGATACAGCAATACAAAACATATAACGACCATTTTGTGACTACACTTTTTTTTTAAACTTTTCTGGTTCAGCCAAGTAGGGCACAGATAAGATAAAGCTAATCTATATAAATCTGTGCTTTGGCACACATACATATCGATAATTTAATGGTCAGTTACAAATATAAATACAATTTGCCCATTGTACACCAATTTAATCAGAAAAACGATATGAATATTATATTTTCGATAATATTATATTTTTAATTTTATTCTTTTGCCTAAATAAAAGTTAATTAAAAGGCCCGTTATTATCTTTTAGAGTTTGAATTCGGCCAAGTAAAAAGAATTTCATCAAAGAAAAAGGTCGAAAGTCAATTATTCGCTACTACCATGTCTGTATATAAAAGAACGCGGGATATAAGCGGGGTTCGTGACAACAATAAAAACCTCGTCAAAACAAATTAGGAACAGTTTAATATAAAACAAAAATATTACAAATTACTAAATCTAATAACATTGTAATATTTAAAAAGCACGTTTTGCAGTCTGTGGTATCACTACCTTAACAATCACTAATTTACGCTTACGGCTGCTAAATTTCGTCCGAATCTGACCTTATCGAGTCGTAATTGGACGTTTTGCTTCTCAGCATCCTAAGGAATGAGCCCACAGCGAATATCGTCCGCCTGTGTCTATGAAATATACCCTGATACAAAGCCTCTCTGAGAGCTTTCCTGTCATCAGACATTGAAGGTTGTGTGCTCAGTGTAATGTCAGAATGAGCTCCGACCGACTTCTGGTGCCTGAGGCTGCCATGTTTCTTTTCTAATGACTTTTGATTTGGTAAACTCATAGTCGATTCTATCGATGAATTCTTAGTTTTTCTCAAATTAAGCATTTTTTTGCCTGACGACGACTCCGAGGAGGATCTGGTCGGAGCTAGCTTTGATCTATGTAGCGGGTTATTCGAACTTTCTGGATGAACCACCAAATCGACTGACTTTTGGCTCACGGCACTCGATCTCATCAGAGTTCTCTGTGAGGTCGTCGGTTCGACTTTAGATACCCGATCATCCTTTACCATCGGCTGCTCAGATTCTATAGCGATCATTGTCTTCAATTGGTACTAACAAGGACTAATTAGACTTGTTAAGATTGTGTAACAATTTAATCGGACGGTTCAATGCCAATCACAGAGGCGGCCGCGCCTCGTCCACGTTGCTAATTGAGGGCACGGCGAGATGAATGACTACTTCTGAATTATTCTGATTGTCAGCCTGGGAACGGCCGTCGCAACAATTGCTAAATGTTATCGTAGGGATATTCCCATCGCAATCAATTTGTATTGTATTTAGATTTTGAGCCAAGTTATCAATGCCGGTTTCACTATTGTCCTGTAAATATTTTTCATCACAATTTGCAGTCATGCTCGGAGCAAGCCATTCCTTTTCATCGTAAATATCGAGTTTATCTATCTCCGGTGAGGGGCCAAGGTCGTCGCGATATGTTGGAGATACGCCGTCCCCGTTTACTTGTAAACTGATTAGACCAGCTAAATTAACATTAAAATTACTCCGTGCGGTTGTCTGTCCACCTTCACCGCTACGTACTTCTTCAGCAATTATTTTATCTGTGATTGTTTCAATTTCTTTTTGTAATGTTTGATCGTCCTCGTAAAATTCGGAGAGATCTTGAAGATTTTCGTACCAATTGTTTTCTAGTAAGCTCGAAGTTGCATTTTTGTGTTCAGCGGTTTCTTCACGGTGTCGGTCGATAAGATGTTGCAGGGATTCTTCGTGCTGACGAAAAAGAGTATGGTAAGCTTGACTTACAGTTCGAAGAGAGTAAGATGAACGTGGTCTCGGGAGAAGTGACGCTGAAGGGGTGTGAGCGGCGACGCTGCCACGCCACACGTGCCCGCGAGCGCGCTCCCACAGTATTGCATTAGAATTAAGAATCCTTTCAAAGTCCGACACTTGTTCGGCTTCGCTTATCTGCAATAGCAACTTGTTTTCCGTCTCCTTTCCGCCGACCCTCTGACACAGCTTCTTCTCACCGGCCTGTTTAGGATTAGAAAATTTAGTTTTATTATCAATTCGTTTTGAACTACAATTTAAGTTACGCTTAGAAGTTGAATGTATAGGCTTAGGGTTATCCGCATATGTCATTGGTATTGATAGTGTCTGAACGGAGATTGCGCATGGTTTTTTTTCTATTAATTTTCGTTTTAAATCTTTAACGATCACATTATTAGTTTTAATTTGTCGTTTAATTTGATCGTTGGACGGTTGCCTATGGAAATACTCTTTGGCAGAATAGCGACAGCGAAGAGTATCAGCACTTCGAATATTACGTCCATGCTGTGATCTGGGCCTTTCTGCTAAGCAGACACTTTTAGCCCTCAACGGAATATCAGGCCGTTTGTCTTTCGATGCCAGTTTGTAAAAGTAACAATAAGTGTTCAATCGAAACGTGTCGACAAGCGAGCGAGCGACGGCAGTGATGTGAACGAACGAACTGTCTGCAAATCATGCACTGCTTTCTTCGAAAATTGTATGGAGTGAGCGTAAAAAGTAATTTATCGTGTTAGCGTGTTGTGGTCGATCGATTGCCTCCGCCGGTATCGCTGCCTAAATGGAGATGGGCATAAAATTCGCCAAAAGTACGATCGCGGTCTCGCTACCAGCTTACGATGTTACAAGTTTTCGTGAACAATTTTATGTTTTCTTTTTATCTGAACCTTTCTTAATAAAATATTCAAGTCTATTCGAGTCACGTGAACAATGCTTTGTCTATGTAAATGAGGAAATGTTGTTTGTGTACACATTGTTTTAAATGTGATATTTTACCATTAGAAATTATTAAAGTATTTTTAAATAATTTCATCCAAATTTAGAAACAACAGTAAAATATTATTCTAATCGATAAAAGAATTGGGATTTAAAAAGAGAAACAAGTCATGCTCATCACAATAACATCAGTTAATTTAAAAGTTTTAATATTTATTGAAAGTAAAAAAACCGCATAATTGGAGCAATTAAAATCAATGTGTGTCAGTTGGCTGCAGTTTTCAGCTGCCTAGTAATTTCTCAGCTGGCACGGCGCCAGCGGCTGTCACTAAATCACACAAAATAAGGAAAATATTTCAGATTCTAGAGATCTATCAATAGATAAATTTATTTTGAGAGCGCTAATATATTTGTCATTATCTTTTACTACCCCTATTTATAATTTTGTAAAAATATAATAGTATTTATGTATAGTTTTTGTTTTTTAAAGAGTTTTTATTATATCTGTAATAAAATAAAAATATCTAATTGTAAGTGTGACGGTTGTGGGATTGATCCCCACTAGTGGGAATGAATTATTATCATTACATTAATATTATTTTAGCTCTGACTAACGAAGTGTAGAGTCCAGCAAACAATATTTGAAACGTAGTGTTTCAAATACGAGCGGAATGCCGAGTACAGAGTGTTTTTCTCTTAACTTTTGATTATTTCTGCTATATACGGAAAAAAAGTGTAAACCTAATAAAAAAACAGAACACGATTTTCTTATTAAACATTGAATTTAAGCAGATTGTACAATATAATTCAATTAGATAAAGCAATAGGTCAATGAAAGTAGGTTGGTATAATAATTAAATAATAAAAAGAGATCATTTTCAATGAAAGAGGATTATTTCTCTGTCAATTAGTAGCAGGTATATTGTAAATCTGTCTGAATTCCAACCGAAACCGAATAAATGCATTGGTTGTGGATTCAATTCTCATTCAAGGGATTGTTTATATTTAAATTATTCCTTGGTCTGTTATGCAAAACCAAGTGTTGACTAACGTCACTCAACACGCCCCACCGGAGTGTCTTTACACTAGGCTTTTTCTATTTACTTGCGGGGAAAACTTGCAACTGCTATCGAATTACTTTTACAGCCCCAACCAGAGACTACATTTAACGTTTAATAATTAACTACAATAGCTTTAAGTAAATATTTGTATAAAAACATTCAGTGACGTATTCTCCGTTAGAAGATACATACAGATACAGATTCCAAATACGAAGCTAGCAAGCTAATGGAAAAGTATAAATATTACGGAAGTTATGGAAACGACAAAATATAGATTTGAACGAGAAAAGAAGTCTAATATTATGAAATTCTGTAAATGTTTCAAATTAATTCATGAACCTACTGGCAAATATCTGACTATTAGAAAATGTACTTAATGAGATTGTCGTGGCGCAGCAGCATTATATCTGACTGATGGTTCTGGGTTCGATTTCAATTCTAGAAATGAATATGTAAATTTTTTTTCTTCGCTTTGGTTACCAGACAAAGCGCAGCGTTGAGTTCCGCCACTTAACAGACCATGACTTAAAATTAGGCGTAAAGTAATGTCTTAGCACTCGGTGCCCTTTGTCTTCTCTGCTATATGCAGAATATAACAGCATGAAGCTAAAAAAATTACTTAATTACCAACGTTTCTATTCAGAATCTGAATTTCCTAAAAATAATGATACCTACATGAGAAAAATGGGGGCAACCTCGAAAACACCTATTCATCCATTCCGATCCATACAAAGATGTACAAACAATTTGGACACCACCGTCTTAAATCTCTTCAAGATTCATTGAACCCGTGTTTTTGGGTCATTCGATAATGTCTCATTTGCTACAGCTTTTGAAAAGAATGAAAAGAATCCTCACGTATTATTTACTTTGTTATGTATTCTTTCTAGCCAGAACTGGCTAAATTTAAGATTTGAAATCCGATTATAATAATAATTTATATTCACATTACTACTACGCAAATTTAACTATCGTAGTAAATTTAGAAAATGGAAAATAAATAGAAAACAAAAAACAGTATTTAAGACATTCCTTTCCTTACATACTACACAATTTTTAAGATAGTGCAGGTTACATGACGGAACTCAACGCAGTGCTTTGTTTACCGGACCAGAGAAATGAAAGTACGCTATATTTATTTTGAGGCTGGTCGTGGCGGAACGGCACGAGGTGTGGCTGTGGGTTCGATCCCTACTCGAGGAGATGAAATATTTACTTAAATTTATATTTCCATTCCTTGGCTCTGGTGTCGAGGCTAAGCGCGGCGTTGAGTTCTGCCACTCAACACGCAATGCCTCCAGAATTCGGCAGAAAGTGGGGAACGGGAGTGTCTTAACACTAGGTTCCCTCTGCCTATCCTGCTGTGTGCGGGATACAGCGTGAAGCTGATTTGATTTTTTTAATTAATTATTAATTTCTCTCGATAGATACACATGTGGTAGAAGACTATGAAAAATGTTTGTTATTTATCCGTAAGTATTTAATGCAGGGTAAGATTATGTTATCGTGTGGAGAAACACGATAGGCAACTTTGGCGTGGCGTCAAGTGGATTGATGGATGGTGAATAAGGGGGCGCATTTGCTTGTGGTTTGGAACTTTGCAGACTTTTACTTTTTGATTTTTAAAGTAAATTTTCTTAAGATTTTTACAAAAACAAACACTATATTTTAAGTAAGTGGCAAAGCTGTGAAGTGCCTGACAGTACGCGGATTAATCGGTAAAAAATAGGTGATATCTCTAACTTTCATAGTGCTATATTCTCACTACGGGGAGAGCGTACGGCGTTGAGTTCTGCCACTCAACACGCAATGCCTCCAGAATTCGGCAGAAAGTGGGGAACGAAGTGTCTT
>JAATLQ010038594.1:0-48064 GCA_013421005.1 Heliconius erato x Heliconius himera
AAGATGGGTGTGGTGGCATTACACAAGTAATATACTCATAACATTGTTTTGTTTGATATTGTTTAATAAACATATTTTAGATTATTTAGTTAAGTGGTGGTATTGTTATTAATTGTAACTAAATGATTAAAATATTACTAGTGGCGACATTTAGCTATATGTGTACTTCCTTACCATCTGTCAAAGTCATATTCATTCTCTAATAAACTACTATCCAATGTCCATGCGTTTTATTAGAAACACCAAACTTTATTGAAATAGTGTCTCTAACATTTTTGCTGAGACGTCTACTTTTCGCTCATTTTTTGCAACATTGCGTGTCCAATGACGGAACTCAACGCTACATTTTTCCAACAATGCAGTGAAATGAAAATAATTTATATGTATGTATATAAATCATTGCCCAGAGTTTACACTCATGCGCTGTTCCACGACGCTATAATGACCCTAATTCTTGATTTCACACTGCTATAATCTATATTTGCTCTATACTTTTAATTAATTCGCTACGGATCGGTGTCTGTACATGGAAGATATATAAGAAAAAATATTATTGATAGAATTTAATACCATTAAGCCACTTCCGTTCCCCATTTGCCACTGAATTCTGGTGACATTTCGTCTTGAGTGGCGTAGCTCAACTTCGCACTTTGACTCTATACCAGAGCAAAGAAACGAAACCATTAAATATTTCAGGCCCCCGAGTGGAAATCGAACCCACAATCTATCCCATTTACAGTCACGCGCTTGTGCCTATGCATCATGGCGGGCCTCAAATTACATAAATCAGCTTCACGCTGCATTCCGCACACGCCGCACAGCTGGGAAGGCAGAGGGAACCTAGTATTAAGACACTTCATTCCCCACTTTCTGCCGAATTCTGGAGGCATTGCGTGTTGAGTTGCGGAGCTCAACGCCGTCAAATTACATAATAAAGGGAATATATCAATTTCAACATTACCTAACATTATAATGGTCTAATCGTGTCACTAAACGCTTGTAGGATTAAACTTGCAAAGTTGTTTGTATGAGAATTAATAGATGCAGAGATGAGAGAGCGCACGCGCAGCCCGTGAAATGTTTGTCTTAGAGATGTTATAACCACATTATTTTTTTCTTATATTTTTTTATTATGGATTCAAACCCCACTCGGAGGAATGATTTTTATTATCTTTTTCGATTCATAAGTCATACGAAGACGCGGCGTGATTCGGCCAGAAAGTGGAGAACAGAGTGTCTTGATGCTAGATTCTCTTTACGGGTTACAGCATAAAGAATTTTAGCAAATCATATTACAGGTATTTTATTTGTTTAGTGATTAAATTCATAATTATTAAAACGTAATTACGTAAGCCTAAAAATTATAATTTTTGAGGTCGTTGTCGCGCAGGGGCACAAGCGTGAAATAATGAATATTTTTATTTTCTCGCTTTGAAAACGAAACAAAATTGACGAGAACCAACGGACGTGGAACGGAATTGTACTAAATTCCTAAATTCCCGATGCAACTCTGTTAGTAGGAACAGTGGGTTACATCAACATGACTAAACTGATGTAATAGAGCCTAGAATTCCCCCATAAATGGACTAATTAACACAAAAAAACGATTTTAAGAAGTATTTCCTGGCATTAGTGCGTTCAACCAAACAAAATCTTCAGCTTTATAATATTAGTATAGATAGACAATTTTACACAAATATGGTGGTAATAACATCTCTACTGAATCTTTCACACCTGAACGCACTCTGAGTATCTAGAGACACGCACCGCACTATAGCGCCAACTTTCGAGCGATTCCAACGTATTTTAAATATAATGTTATTTTAAATTTAAAATATTAAATTTAAACTATAAATTTCTTGTGTTTTTTAGTGACTTTGTTTAAAATATCGTGATTATAAAATCAAAATGCGTACAGACTGGACAGTTTATTTGTTAGTGATGGTAAGGATTTTTTTTTCAATTATATATAAATTTGTGAATACACAAAATGGCTTAATATTAGGCTATCAATACAATATTCTTAACTCGAAAAAAATTTAAAACAAATATACTGTATGCTTAAGAACCTTTTCCTTCGTTACAGTCAATTTTCTATTTTAGAATAGAATAGAAAATAATAATATCTTATCGTTAGCAGCCACAACAATACAATTAATAGTTTATATAATTATATTAAATATACCATTTTGTTATTATTTCCTTATATCTTCCGTATCTTGCGGCTTAAACAAAGAGTATCTTGTTTCTCATATCAACGACATTCAGTTATTTCACATTTCTAAAATACGCTTTAAGCTTATTTAAGTCAATAGCCAAAACTCATCAAGAAACGCGGTAGCGTGTATAGCCAAGTTAAAAAGCTGTTAAAAGCGCAATGTGTACACGAACTATTTCAAGTTATTTTTGAGCCCTTAATAGTTATTTTGAGCCCTTAATACTTATTAAGGGCTCAAAAGTGCTTAATTTCATGCATGTAGACTGATTGGTTTACGAGTTCGTAAACATGGAATTTAGCACATTTGTTTTTATTTCTTATTATTTAAAATTTGACAACTCTGCAGACATGTAGTCCGTATATATTTTTTTTATTAAATTATTTTTTTTAAATTTTTTAAATTTTAAATATTTTTTCTAAACTTAAAGCTAAATAGTGTATAAACGAGTTTATTTTAATATTTTTTGTACACATCTTAATATTATATATTACTTATAGTAGATATTTTTACATATACGAGTACATATCTATTTTAACTATTTTTTTTGTTAAGACTCCCTAGTTTGTGACATAAATAAAATTTAACTCAAACGATTATTGATATATTGAAGGATGCAAACCAGCGGTTTTAGACCCAAATCACTTATTCATCAAAAATATAACCCACTAGTAGTACTAGTAGTAACCTAGAAATTTGATATTCAGTACCAAAGTATACTATTATACACATATACAGGAAAAAATCGGAAAAAATGTAATTATTAATAGTTACTTTTAAAAACTAAAAAAAACGTTAAATGTTTACCGACAAAAGAATCGATTTAGGTGTTGGATTCTGAGTTCAGCTCTTTGACTTAGCCTTTTTTTTACTAAGCAACAAACCAAATCAATCTAATTGTCCCGTATAAGCTGAAAATAACCTGGTTTCTCTCGACGAAAAGAAATATTCATTCGGTGTAGTGGCGAGGCAAATCGCGGCGTTGAGTTCCGCCACTCAACAAGTAATCCCTCCGGAATTCGGCGGAAAGCGGAGTGTTTTAATACTAGGCTCCCTCTACATGTGGGATTCATACAGACTACCCTGCTACATGCGGTATACAGCGTGCAGCTGAAAAAAGAAATATAGTGGAATTATCATAGAAAAAAAGTGAATTGAATTATTGACAAAAAAAAACGGAATGCTTAAATAATTTAATATATACACGCGCCATCAAGACAAATCCAACAACATATCGTTTATCAAAACCGGTTCACTACCCTGGTTTACCAGTAACACGGGAACAAAGAAACGCAATAACATACATACGCGCAAAAAACATAATCCTTCTTTTAGTCTCCGCTGCAGTCGGGTAAAATTCATTAAAACGCATATCGTTGCGTGTCTCGCTAGTCCAAAGTGACAGCCACCTGCACGTAATTTATTGTATATACAAGTCTTAAGTGTTTGTTGTTTTTTATAATCTTTTGCTTCATCTCTTTAATAAAAAGAAAATGACAATAGAACTTTCTTTTGTATATTATTAAAGAATATGAGGAAGATAAATGGTTCCGTTAGTGGAACTTATTAAATTCTTTTATGCCCACTGGAAGTTAGTTTTTCTTTTTGCTATTCAGAACCCAAAAATTATGAAAACCTAAAAAAAATCTAAGTTTTGAACTCATCTGTTTGTGCAGATCTTTTTAACGTTTCCAATTTTCTGCTTGGATTAATAATTCTAAGGTAGGCTATTCTAGGATGACCACCGACGACCCGACTCCTGCCATTCCTATGCGTATAGCGATCATCATCGAGTCTAAGTTTTACCTACTTTGGATACAGTTTCGTTGAATATATAATAATCAAATGTTGCGTTATTCGTGGCAAGGATAATGTGGGGTGTGTGTATGAATTTTGTATATAGATATATAACCAAATGTTGCGTTCTTCGTGGCAAGGAGTGTTATTTTGTGGGGTGCGTGTATGAATTTTGCTGATTTATACATTTAATCTTTCCTTAAATATTGTTACAAAGAAAAACATTATTTTTATTATTTGTAACATTTATTACAGTGTGTTAGGTTAATATATTAGTACAAAACCATTAAAAATATTTAAAAGTAAATATAATATTCGAAAGAGACCTCCATAGACTGCAGTACAGTCCTTTGATCGTTGAGGTTAGTCAAGATCAATAGCAGGACGTATTCTTTCTAAGGAAAAAATATTCACTGCCAATCAGATAGAAAACCATGATTGAGTTGTTCGAGCTTTATGACCCGACTCGGAGTCTTGCTGAAAAAACCATTTTATTGATGGTGTTGTTAACTTAACTACCTTCTTAAGAATGGTATCTTCATACACTGGTGCAAATGTTTTGATACCTTTTTCACAAAAATATGGTTTAGTCCTGAATTCATAGCTAACACCCCATCACATCATTACTGATAATGACCACGTTGGATTCTGTTGACTAATTGAAAAATTTCGTTAGAGGTTACCGTATAAATGCGGTTATTTTGCTTGCTAAAATATTGTTTTAATGTAAAAAATTCTCATCCGTAAACAATTTTTTTCTGTGATCCTTTGCGTACCGCTTAATTTCTTGTTTTGATCTTACGACCCTATTCTTTTTTATCAGTAAGAAATCACCAGTGCTTCTACTGCGCTGCAAGTCCTAAGTCATCTTTTAAAATACGCGAGATAAAATCATTTACTTTCGAACAGGATTTCTTCGATTTTTTTCCCTTAGTGCTTTGTTCACCTAATACAAATACTACGTGGATGGCCAGGTCTTTTTCCACCACAAGCAGATGAGATTTCATTGTATAAATTACTAGCCCGGTACATAAATATTTATCTATTACTAACCGGATACCGAGAGAAATTAAAAAAGTTATTATTATATAAGATTCGGTTCCCTTTATCACTCCACTCCATTTTAATATCGCAATTGTTTTTACGATAAATTAGCGCGAACACATGACAGATTCCAAATTAAAAAAGAATATTTTGTTTATTTTTAATTCTAACAGCATTTATGGCCAGGGGCACAAAGTGTGCCTGTAAACCGACTGGTTCTAGGTTCGATCCCCATTAGTTTAATTTACTTTTATATTTTAATTTCTTCGCTCTGGCTGATTCTGCAACTCAAAACGCAAATGCCTCCAGAATTCAGCGGAAAATGGGAAGTGGAGTATCCTTAACTTTAGGTTCCCTCTGCCTACCCTGCTGTGTGCGGGATACAGCGTGAAGTTGTGGTGTACGTTTCTAGAGCATTTGAATACCGTTACATATACTTATATTCGTATTTAGAGTAAAAGTACCGTTTTAGCTATAAAACGTAAAATTTTAAAATTATTGAACTTTCTAGAAAGTAAAATTTAGTTTTATTACTATAATATATTTTTGTTTCTTGTGTTTTTTTTTTATTTTTACTATTGCAGAGCTTTGTCTTATCTATTCAAATGAGTACAATAAATGTGAAAGTAACTTTTTCCTTATTTATTTATAATCGTTTTAAAATGAAAATATTGAACTTATTTTATTAATCTTTTGTATTAGTAATTTTAATAGAAATAGTAGAGAAGGCAAAGCGCGGTGTTGAGTTGCGCCTTTCAACACGCAATGCCTCCATAATTTGGCGGAAAATAGGGAACAGAGTGCCTTAACACTAGATTAAGGCACTTCGATCCCTATTTTCCTACCCTGCTACGGTTAAAAAAATAGAAATAATAAAAGACATCTCGTGTTGTGACGAGTCGTGGTGCAGCGGCACAACGTTTACCTGTAAACGCAAAGGTTGTGGATTCGAATTCCATTCGAGGGAATGTGTTAATTTAATTTCCCCGTTCTGATAACAATACGGAGTGCGGCGTTAAGTTTCATCACTAATCAGTTAGTAGGGGGACGGAAGGTCTTAATACTTGACGCTATAAGCGGGATACAGCGTGAAGACAAAAGAATATAGAAAACAATAACCTCGTTCCGCAAAGTCGGTTAATAAAAGGAAATGTGTCTATTACTCGCGTAGTCATGTGTTAAGTGGCACGATCATCTAGAACGAGTGCGAAATAAGATACTGACTCACATTTGATATTGATAATATTTTTTTAAGCTTCACACTGTATCCCGCACACAGCAGAGTAGACCACCGAATTCTGTAGGCATTGCGTGTTTAGCGGCGGAATTCAACACCGCACTTTGCCTCGACACCAAAGTAAAGAAATGAAAATATTTAATATTTAATTTCCCCGAGTGGAAATCGAACCTACAACCTGTCGCATAAACACTTGCGCCTAACATGCAGAAAATCTGGCCTCAATGAAATAATATTTATTATATCGAGGCCAAAGAGTTCTGCTGAAAGTTGAACACGTTTTAATACAAATGAAGTGTTTTAACACCAGATCCGGGTTCCCTCCACCCAGGGTGGGTAGAGGGAACCTTTGAGGGAGAGCTTTACGCGGGATACAATGTGATGCTACGTATAAAAAAGTTAAATGAAATTTGAACTTATTACTATGACACACAGTCAAAAAGGCTATGGTCACGCAGCGTGAATAAGTATTAAAAACGTTGGTTAGGCCACTTTTGCGTTGTAAGTTTCACTTCTACCTTACTAACCTAGAGTCATATAATACCGTTAACTTAATAATCAGTTCAAATATATTCTTTAAATCGCATTATTTAATCGTATAGAAAATCTATTTTTTCCATATTTTTATGATAAGAGAGAAAAGGAAAGGGAAAATTAAGGAAATTTAGTGATTTTGATTACTCTGTTCTCAATTTTTGTACGATATTGACTAGCGGTACCTAATAACCATGATGCCATCGTGGCGCAGTGGTACAATATGCAATCTACTAAAGAGGCGATGGCTACGGGTTCTATTTCTGCTCGAAGGAACTTATTATATTTAATTTATTCTCATTTCTCAGCTTCGGTAGAGGAAACGCGTTCCGGCACTCAACGCGCAATGCCGTGTGGTGTTAACATGCCCGTGTTGTGGGTTCGATTTCCACTCTGGAAAAAGGCAATAAATAATATTTTCATTTCCTCGCTCTGATGCAAAGCGTGAGGTTGAGCACTGGCCCTCCTCACGAAACACGAACACGAAACCTACGAACGGAAGTATTTTAGTTTGAACGAAGTGTATCTTAATACTAGGTTCCTATGTTCCCTCTGCCTAAGCGACAACAATGTGCGGGTTACAGCGCGAGGCTAAAAAAATAAATTATTTATGCATAATTTTTTTTTCAAAAATTGCACTTCATAAGTGTTACTTAGTTGCAGAATTATTATTCATATTTTAAAATATTGTCGATGCTAGAATCTTATCTCCTTATGAATTTTTGGAGGACACAACAAGACAAAAACCAATATAATATTTAAAAATAAACTTTCTAATTAACTATTTTCATGTCGTGATTATTAGCAAATAATATCGAAACAAAAAGAAAGTAATTTATTACAAATATAGGTTTATAGGGCGATAAGTTTAAATTACATATTCTACAATACGAAATTTCTACTATATACTAGATAAATCTGCATTGAGGTAAGGCACCCGTAAGACTGTATGTTCCAATTTTCTTAAAAAATCCGAAATTTTATACCTATTTAAAAAACGTATAAAAATTTGAACGTAGCGGGACTCGAACCCACGCCTCCTGGAAATCGATGAGGTCGACCTACCGATCTGGTCAGTTTCCAGGTGGCGCGGGTTCGAGTCCCGCTACGTTCAAATTTTTATACGTTTTCTAAATAAATATTTTTCTTTCCTAAGTGTGGAATAACACTTTAAAAATTTTAAAAGTAATCCGACATTTTATTCAAAGTATCACGCAATACCTAAATATTTGCTAAAAATAGATCAGCTTCACGCTGAATCCCTCACATGGTAGGGAGGGAAATTAGTATTAGGAAATCTCACATATTAAGGGATCTAGGGATCGAACCCATAACCGTTGTGTTACAGTTACCACTGCTACGACGGCCTCTTTATATCTATATACGAGAAGTATTTGCTGAATCACTAAAAATTGCTTACCATATATAGAGGTGAAAAATATAGGTACTGAGGTTCCCTGAGTCTATCTATAGACCATTTGATTCGTCAATAGTGACACCCTGTATACATAATTACATAATTTCATACATTGTCATTCGCTATAACAAGAAAATAATTTGAAAGTAAGAATGGATTCGACACTTGCTCCCACAATAAGTGAAATTCAGCGTCAGACAAATCAATTTGTAATTACGTGAGAAGTATATGTATAGGAATGTTTGTTACAACATTCTTTTACTCCATACATTTTTTTTCAGCTTGACGCTGTATCCCGCACACAGCAGGGTAGGCAGAGGCAACCTAGTGTTAAGACACTCCGATCCCCACTTTCTGCCGAATTCTGGAAGCGTTGCGTGTTGAGTGGCAGAACTCGCGCTTTTGCCTCGACACCAGAGCGAAGAAATGGAAAGATAAATTTAAGTAAATATTTCATCTCCTCGAGTGGGGATCGAACCCACAACCGGTCGGTGGAACCCACAACTGCGCCACGAGTGGCCTCAATCAAATATGAAAATGAAAATTATAATCATATTGTCTATAGCATCACCTATCTCTCGCTTTAAGCGTGATATTTAAAACAGAATAAAATAACTGTAAAAACACTCTATTCTCAATTTTCTACTCGTATTGTGTAAAAGAAATTCATTGAGTATTGAACCCACGACTGACGTAATACTAAATAAAAAAAAGAAACAAAATCTTTAATAGTAAAACTAAATAGAAATTACAGCAAAATATGTATTTAAAAGAAAGATCATTATTATTCTGTCAGTGAATGGTATTCAACCCAGACCTAAGACCCCTGAGGAACGATCACAATATGAGAAAGCCAACGCATATGTAAATCTGGGTAACGGAAAAAATAAATATATTTTTGTATGTTAATATACATTAAATGTGTATGAGATACATGCTTATGCAAATATAAATATAGAGAAAGTATTTTTTTTAACATTTTTTTTTATCTCGAACAATGGTCTAGATGACCATTGTAAAGACAAAAGATGAATTTGATGTATTTCATAACGGAAATTCGATGTTATTAATTTCTCTCTGGTTTACATTTTTAAAAACGTTTTATAAATGTGGGCGTAGCAGGATTTGAACCTGCGTCTCATAGAAACCGATGTAGCGCTCTGAATACTAAGCCGTACGTTCTTATCAAGCTACATAGAAAATTTTATATATTTTTACTAATTTATTTATTCTCTCGAGTGAGAATCGAACCCACAATCGTTGCGCTTACGGTCTGATGCTGTACTGCTGTGCCACGACAGTAAAACTTTTTTTGCTTCACGTTATACTCCGCATGTAGCAGGCTTCACTCTGCCTGAGTGAGCTCAGTGTTAAAATTCTCCGCTCCCAATCTTTCTCCGATTTCATTGCATTGCGTGTTGAATAGAGAAACTCAACGCCGCCCTTTGCCCGAAACCAGAGCGAAGAAATTATAATATGAAATACTTCTTTTACTCGGGTGGAAATCGATCCCACAACCCACGACTGGCCTTTTAGTACTTTTTAATAGTGTATAACTTTTGCAATTGAAATTTATTTTTTTCGTTTTTTTTTTCAGATAACAATCGCCACATCCTATTTATCGCACGCAGATGACCGTACACATGACTTATCAGAATCAAAATCAGATAAACGAATATCGAAAAGAGATGCCACAATATTTATTGAAAGTTATCCAATAGAACCGATATACAAACATAGACCTAAAATAATTTACAGAAGGATATCTAAACAAAGATATAAAAGCCCAAAATCAAAGTACGGCCCACCAATACATTATAGAAGTAAATCTAGAAAACCTGTAAAAAAATATAAAAGTAAAACGTATCCAAAATATGGACCACCTCATAGTTATAAGAGACGTCCTACAAAATCTAAATATGGTCCACCGAAGATGAAATATAAGTCAGTGTATAGTTCACCTAAACAAAAGCCGGTTAGTTACTATTCTCACGAACCTGCAGGTTTTGGAGAGCCTCCACTAGACGAAACTGTAGATTATCCATCTAAAAAGCAGTTCGGAGAGCCACCGCACGACTCCTATGGTTCTGCCCTAAGCGCAGACGTGATCGACCCATACATTCCAGATAATTTCTCCCCAGCTTCTTATTCAGATACATCGAGTTTTGACAATTTAGATACTAATTTCGATCAAGACTTTAGACCTTGGCATAAATTCCACGAGCAAAGTTACGATAACAGCGTTTCATATTCTAAGAAACGACCCGAGTATGTCCGACCTGAACCATTTGATGTCCATGACGATTTCGACTTGAATCCTTATTCTTATAACCAAAAACATAGCGAAGCGGTTGATGAAGAACCAATAGACAGAAAGAGACGACCCTACTACTTGAGTGAAACTGTGAAATTTAAACCTAGAAGACGGAAGCCAACTCCTGAACCAGATGATGAAGTATTAGTTGGAGGCCGATATGCAGAACCACCAGCAAGATTTGTACCTAAATACCAACAAACCGTTTCTTTAGATTCAGAAGATGATGACTTCGTACCTTTAAAAGGATTTGTTGATCCTGATATTGCAATATCAGCGACCATTTCTCCTTATGTAAATTATAAGCATAGCAATGTAGCTTTTAGTCCTCAGAATCTTAACGATGCATTTAGTATAGTAGATAAGTAACCAATATTACATTTAAAATGTATAGCTTTAATTTTTATTTAGTTATTTATTATTTACTATACTTGTGTATGACAGTTATCACCATAAAGCACAATTTAATAAATTGAAATATGTAATTTCCTTCATTTAATATATTTTGTATTGTCCACTAAACTACAGTCATTCTATCAGGTAACATGAAAAAATAAAAATAAGAAATATTTTTGTATTATTTAATTATATACCCACAATTTGAAATATCTAAGAAATAAGACCAAAATGAATGTAAAAAAAATGATAAAACAATCATAATAAAACTAAAAGAGCAAAACCTGTTCGCAAATATTTAAAAGTTAAAATTTTTATAAAGCTATAAGTAAACATCTATTAACTATACGAATCAGAAGCTTAAATAATAAGTGTTAATAAAGCTAAAAAAACACAGTATACAGTATCATTCTAAAAAGCTAATATTTCTTACACCGCTTACGTCGTAAATAAGGACATTACAAGTTCTTTTTGCCATTGTGTTTCAAATTTTAATGAACTTAATATTATTTTTAGTTTACAACACTTTGTATATTTATTCCAATGTTAACTAAATCTCATCTGTGTTTCTCGTTGCCAATTTTGAGCTTAGCTCGTTTTTTGTCCATAACATTTGCTCTCGGTAATCGTCTTCTCTTCCTTGCGTTGCCACAAGCTGCTCTGGCAGCTTCACACGCTGTATGAGCAGCTTGCTTTGTAGCTGCACACTCCGCACAAGCACATTGTAACTTATGCTGAAGATGCGCTAACCTTGACCTGGATTCAGCCAGATTATGACATTTTTCTTGCAATCCATATTTAACTTTCTCTAACACACAGTGGGTTGCTTTTTCCAATTGGGCTGATAGTTGAACTGATTGCATCATAATTTTATGCTGTAAAATTTTAAATAAAATATATATAGTCATAAAAAATATCTAAAAACATTTTAAACAAATAGTAAAATATGGAATCTGTCAAATAAAATGAAAATGTGGTGAATTTTTTATAAAAAATTAGTAATGAATACTTACCTGTGCAGTAGCTTGTTGGGCAGCTTGTACAGCGGCATTCACAGCTGCTTGTTGCTGATGTACTGCTGCAGTGTTCTCAGCAACGACAGCCTCTGCTTCTTTTACTTCTTGTTGGAGTTGCTCAACCACAGCTTGTTTGCCTGCAAGAGCTGCTTCAGCAGCTTTAGCAGCTTGAAGAGCCTTCTCTGCTAATTGAGTTTTAACCTGTATTAAAGAGGAATTAACAAATAATTACATATTTTAATATAATTTGTATTTTTATGTTAAATATTAAAGTTTGCAAATTAAGATCGGTGTCATTTTTAGCTACTAAAATGATGAACTAGATTCTGAAATTTAAAAATTTTAAAGATGTTGAAGATTTGTAGCAATAACAACATAAAATTACCATGTGTGCCGCTTGAGCTCCAGCTGCATTTTGCGCAGCTTGAGCAGCCTTGGCCTCAGCTGCTGCTTTTTGAGCTATACTCGATGCACACTTGGCTTTACAGTCGCGAGGCGTCTCTCTTACTTTGTTATCTTGTCTTTTAGAGCCAGATAAATTGCTGTCTGATGCTCTTTGTAATGTTGGATATCCTTGCACTGACACGAAAAGTGTCATAAAAATTATAGTCCAGAGTTTCATTTGCAAATCTTGCCTCCTGGCGTGCATTAAGCAGCAATATAGGATTGCCTTAAAAAAACCTGATTTTGTCGCCTACATAGGTGATATTTTCGAAAATAGTAATAAACAAATATTTTGTATACTTAATAACAAATCACTATCTGATGACACTACTTCTGTGACAAGCAGTGACTGACATGTTCCAAATTGAAATTAATATTTATTGCAAAAAATATTGAAGAAATTGCAGGAGGAGATCTTTTTGTATGGAATACAAACAACATACATAACATGAATAATTTTTTTAATCCTATTACTATATAAGCTCAAAAAAGAACCAAGAAAAATAAAATACATACCTAAGAAATATAATAAATAGTCATACTCATATATAAAAATAATACCGTATATAATTCTGGCATGTAAATAACAGAAGAAAATCTACTTTTAAATATTTCTGACATCTTATTTGTCACTGTCCTTTTGTGGTGTCACGCTTTATGTAAAATTACAAAGTTTACATTTTGGAGAAATACATGGAAATATGATTTTGATAAACAATTGTTAGAGGTACCGTTAATAATTATATTAGTACAGTAATAATAGCTTAGCAAAAGATTCCAGAGTAGACTAAAACTGTAGACTATAGAGCCAACCGTATGCAGAACATTTTGTTAAATTTGCTAGAATCAATGATTCTTAATCTTTCAAAAAATACTACTCTTAACAAACCTACAACCATTTATACGTTCAGTCATAAGCCAGATTGCAAGACTAAACCTAAATGGGAAAACCAGAAATTTTCAATATTATACCTAATCATGTAAGCAAGCAATGTGATAATCAACTCACTCTCATTGCATGTAAAAGTAGATAATTGTTAACTGAGTCATCACTTTTTAAGCAAAAAAAAATTTGTTTAGCTTAGCTTAGCACATACTCGTAGCTGGGTAGGCAGAGGGAACCTGGTAACCTAGTATTAAGATACACCATACACTACTTTAAGCTGAATTTTGGAGGTATTGCGAGTGGCCAGAGGGCCATAAGTGTAAAATATATAAGTTAAAATTTATGTATGTTTCAGGAGCTACATCTGTTATCGGGAACGTCAAGTCACGTCGAGTGTGGAGAAATATAAAAGATGATTTGCCTCTCACTGTACGCCTTCATCGCCTCAGCCACACTGCTCGCTTGCGTCCCAGTCTGCTACCGTCAATTTGAAATGAATAAATTCATCAAATGTCTAAGAAAATAGAAATAAAATTAGATTTTTCTAATATGCTCATATGCCTATCTTTTGCCACAGCTTTTTTTGCGGCCGCCTGTATCTCGTGTGGCCCGATACTGTTAGATGGTTGCTTAAATAAATCTAATTGTAAAACTAAATCATCCCCTTGTCGGAGTTCGTGTTGCTCTTGATTAGTTTCTATTTTGAAATTAAATGTTTTGTTTAAAGATGCTTTAGGTATTGGAGGATTAATAAAATTGTCTTGTTTTGATGTTGGTTTTATTTTAGTAAGGGTTGGGCAACCTTTTTAATCAAAGTCATAAAAAATGTTTTGGCCTTGTATGTACAAAAATTTTATAATAATTTTATTATAACAATATATCGTTCGTCGTGGCGCAGCGGCACGAGGTGTGACTGCAAAACCGACTGGTTGTGGGTTCGATCCCCACTCGAGGAGATGAAATATTTACTTAAATTTATATTTCCATTTTCTTAGCTCTGGTGTCGAGGTTAAGCGCGGCGTTGAGTTCTGCCACTCAACACGCAATGCCTCCAGAATTCGGCAGAAAGTGGGGAACAGAGTGTCTTAACACTATGTTCCCTCTGCCTATCCTGCTGTGTGCGGGATACAGCGTGAAGCTAATTTAATTTAATTTAATTTTTATAACAATATATGAATGGGAGAGAGTCGATAGGGATTTAAAACAAAATTTGCTCCGAAAAAAAAATACATTTATACGAACACATCTGTTTAAAGCTAAAGTCCAGAGCCCCACCAGAAATTATCTGTAGATAGGCTAATGCTCCTATCAGGATAAATGTGCAATTTAAATGTATGTATATATATATATTTAAGAGTAAATTTTATCAAACCAGGCTACTTGTTTTAATATTTTATTTTGAAAGCATTGTTAGATCAAAATATTCAAAGTTTTTTTAGTCAGTCAGATATTACGAAAATATTCTAATATTTCTGTTGAGTGATCAAAGTTTCTGATCCTATAAAATGTAAAAAAATATATTTAAATTGACAAATTTTACAACAATTTTTAATTAACGGTACGTTATTACGTATATATCAATAAATTTTATTACAAAATAATTTAAAAAATATTTAATTCAATACATGTAGATAGGTACCCTAAATATATTGAAGAAAAAAGAATGATGATCAACTTAAAGTTATTTATTTTAAAGTAACTTAATAGAAGGGTTTAATAACTTAAATAATCACCACTAAGGTAAGCAAAAGAGTAAGAAAATTAAACATATTAAATCTGGAGCGGCTCTAGCTCTTCTAGCGCCCGTGTGCAATGAAACCCTGGCGTCCCCTAGGCCTGACCCCTGTGTGTATTGGACACCCTGCACTATAGGTTGAGGGTGCATCCCTGCATTAAATAGTCCATAAAGTCTTAATAATTACTATGACAGATATTACACAGAAATTTAAATTTAGAAATATTATGAAAAAAAAAAAACTTTACATATGTATATGTCAAATTTGACAAAAGTGATGAAATTTTGAACGAAATATTTATGTGAATTTAATAGAATTTAATAGTAATCATGAGTATTAAATTACTGTGGAACTGCGCCAGAATAATTCTGTTATCAGGATTATCATTTGGCATCTAAAACTTTATAATAAACTTTTCTTCTGGGAACGAATTCTGAATAATACGTATGTACTTTACGTTTTCTAAATAAGTATTTTTCATTCCTAAGTGCGGAATAACACTTTAAAAAAATGTTCAAAAATATTTAATAAATAGCATTCTCTCTTGCCAGACTATAATTCTTAGTAATTACCTTTGGGTAGTGGAAATTTGTAAAAATATCCCTACAGAGATGCTAACAACATAAATAAGTTGTAACAAGCGTATAAAAATTTCGATGTAGCTTGATCAGAACGTATGGCTTAGTGGTCAGAGCGCCTCGTCGGTTTCCAGGAGGCGCGGGTTTGAGTCCCGCTACATTCAAACTTTTATACGTTTTCTAGTATAAGTACGTACGTACTTATTAATATCTATGGTTGTCTATAAAATGTTTGTGACAAAAATGTCTAAAAATAACAAACAGCCTGCCGATTTACTTGTATAGTATATCAAAATGAATTTGAACTTCAGTATTACTGTCCAAACGCTTTAGCCAATTATGGATTTATTATTGAATAGGTTTAGGTAGACTATATTACTGTTTTGTAATATTATTCAATTCGCCTACTGTATTATAATAGCAACAAGCATTAAATTAAGATTGCTATTATACATTTGTACTCCTCGTCATTACTATCGTATTTATAACTTATATCTTTTACTACTACCTCTCTCTCTCTATCTCATCTTTTGACTATTCATGGACATCCAATCCGGTTGGATGGAGGAAAAAAACTAAATTTAAATAGAAATGATTACCTAAGAAACAAAACAACTCTCACTTGAGGAAATGATTTCTTTTGACTTCCTCGCTCTGGTAAGACGACAAGATACTGCGTTGTACTCCGCCAGTCAACATCCAATGTCTCGAAAAAGTCCCCTGCTATATGCAGGATTCGGTGTGAGGCTATTAAAAAAATCATCAATCATTAACGTAATTTGAACTCACATTATTCTTACAGTAGTTTCAGCTTCACGCCGTATCCGGCACACAGTAGGGTAGGCAGAGGGAATCTAGAGTTAAGACACTCCGTTCCCCACTTTCCGCCAAGTTCTGGAGGCATTGCGTGTTGAGTGGTGGAACTCAACGCCGAGCTTTGCCTCGACACCAGAGTTCGCTCTGGTGTCGATAAAATCGATAGATAAATGATAATATAAATGTAAATAAATATTTTATTTCTTCGAGTGGCGATCGAACCCACAACCAGTCGATTTTACAGTCACACTTTGTGCCTCTGTGCCACGACTGGCCTCATTTATTTTTAATTATCTTTTGTTGTTTTGTCATATATTACAGGTTCAATTCCATCAGCCTTCAAGTCTTATGATTTGTATATCACTACTAAGTCTGTTAACAACCGCAACGCTCATAGTCTGCGTGCCCTACTGCACTCGGGGGCTGTTTGCCCGTAAGTGCGCGTGCCCTACTGTGCCTATATGCCCTGATTGCGGGATGCCCTACTAGTGTTCCGTAGAATAGGATAGAGTAGAATAGGGTAATTCTACTCTCTAGTGACTTATGTAAGTTGAAAATTATCGAATTAATTATATTTAGAAGATTTTGAGTGTTATTACATTAATAAATGTCCCAGGTAATACATTTTCTCTCATACGTTCCATGTAGAAACAGCGATCAGTTATATTTCATTTTCAGCTTCACGCTGTATCCCGCATGCCGCAGGGTAGGCAAATGGAGCCTAGTGTTATGACACTCCACTGCCCACTTTCTGGTGATTTTCGCAGACACTGTGTGTTGAGTGACGGAACTCAACGCATCGCTTTGCCTCGACACCAGAGTGAAAAAATGAAAATATCAAATATTTAATTTCCTCGAGTAGGAATCGAACTCACAACTATTAACAAATATAGATAAGTATAGATTTAGATAATTATATATATATATAAAAAGAAGTGACTATTTTTATAATATCTTTTAGGTACATTAATATTTTTCATATATTTACAGCTGCTACAAACTGAAGGCATTTTAATGTTGAAAATTTATTGTATATAACAAAAATCACTATAGCGTACGATGATCTGTCTGTCCGCCTGCACCGCGCTCGTGGCGGCCGGCATGATTGCGATGGGGCCCATACTGTGCGAGAAGTTTTGTAGCTGTCTACGGAAATCTAAGAAATAAATTATTATTTATTAATATTATTATTACTGTTGTTATTATATATTATAAAATATTATAGAAAGTTTTTATAAAATAATTTGTGTTTCTTTGATCGGTTGTAATGTTAAAGATTTGTGTGATTTTTTTATTGAAAGATTGGGGCGCTGGTCTATTTGTGTTAGTAGGTCTTCAAAATAAAAAAAAATATTCGTTCTTTCATTTTTGTAAAATTATTATTTACAAAAACTTGGCCGCGGGACCAATGGAAAAAAAACAGTAGGATATATCGTCGTCATACCATCTTTTAAGCATCTGACAGTGTGTTAGCCAAGTAACTTATTTTACGACAGTTGTTATACACAATATTCAATACAAACTGAAGTCCGTATTTATACGTATGAAGTCCGTATAAATCGCTCTCCATTTCGAGATCGATCTTGAGATTTCGTTTTGATAATCTATGAATGAAAACAGCATCTCAACATCGCTTTCAGCGGTGAGTTATAAATACGTGTCTAAGTGCGGGAGGGTAACCTGTGGTTTGATCCCTGTACTATCAAATACAAAAATATTTTTGAATTCGATTCAATAGTTCCTGAGATTAGCAAGATCAACCAAACAACCTTGCAAAGTAATAAAACTATAGATGTATAGATATGTATACTAAATAGACCTTAATATTATAAGAAAAGAGATATTAAAAATAAAAATAAAATGTAAAAACAAAAACCCCGACTGCATAAAACTAAAAAGAAAATAAACAAGTCCAATAGTTTATTAGGATTAACAGTCGGGACCTCTTTAAATTATGCGGGGTTCCTGATAAAGATTTTATTGATTGAAGAATTACTTATAGGTCTGAGATAATTTGAGACCCCTATTGTGGTATTCGAAACGATTTTTTTTTCACTAAGTCCAATGGCGTCCCACAGCCGCCATAATTGCTTTTATTTAACGTCGTCCTATCTAAGAACACTTGGGCTGCTAATACGAATCTAACGATACCTCAATTATGTAAATCCGTTCAGCGGTTCTGGAGATATGTGGTAATAAAGAATAATACATACATACAAGATACGCGCGAAAAACATAACCCTTCCTTAGCAGTCGGGAATAAAAGGCACATAATAAGGAAACAATTTTATTTCTAAACTAAAACATACACCGTAATATCACTTGACTGATTCAACTAGAGCTACTGAGCAAATATTCCTACATCGGCCGGAAGTGAACAGGCCTAACTTACAACTCTATATATATATATATATATATATATATATATATATATATATATATATATATATATATATATATATATATATATATATATATTTATTTATTTCATATGAAAATATCTCTATAATAAACGATAATTTTTAATTATGTAAGTTAGGCCTCTTTTCAAGCCTCGATATAAAACTCAACGCGTAAAATAAATAAGTTAACAACGCCCGACGTATGACACAAAGTATCATTAGTTTGGTTGTTTCGGTTAAATGAGGTTGTTTTGGTTGTTTTTCTTTTGTATTGCATGGTTGTTTGTACAAAGATACTTATTTGGTTATACTATATACATATTTTTTGTTCTGTTTCTAATATAAAGTTTAAAAATAATAATATTTTTTATTAAAAAAATATTAATAAACAAAATAGAACACCCAGTTTAAGCAAAAAAAGTATCTCAACACAATACAACCGAAACGAAACAACCATAAAGTATCCTGTTCTCAGTTAACCGTATAACAAAAGTATCCGTAACCGAACTATTGATACCAAAAAAAACTAAGCTTATTTGACTAAATTTTTTATTTACTACTACGATCTGTTTCGTCTATACTTTGTAGGAACAACTATAGTTATAGCTTCCTTCTTAAATCTTGAGCTGTAAGGTCTTAAAGTATCAAAACTTTTTGGTACTTCGAAATTATTTAAAGTTTGCGAAGTCGGTCGCACTATATGAACTTTTTCATTGTTTATTATAGTTATTTCTTTTTCCGTCTGCGTTTCGGCACTCGATCTGTAAAATCTTCTTACTGGAGGCAAATTTTCTGTTTCTTTTAAAATGGATGGGTCGATTTGATCAAAATTTTCTAATTGATCTGTCAATTTTTCTTGTTTTATATTCTCTAATGGTTGTATTTCTTGTTTTATTATTTCCACAGTTGATGTAGTTTCTACAGGCACTTGAGCTGTAGTCGTAGTTGTAGTAGTACTAGAAGTGCTTGTAGGTTTGTTTGTGGAATAGTTATTCCTTGAAACCAATCTTCGTCTCTTCCTTTCGTCGGTTTTGCTTTCGTCTTTGGTATTATTGAAGTTAATGTCGGCATTTACTTGTATTAATTTATAAGTATCATTATTTTTGCTTGGTTTCCTTCTATTTCTATCAGTTGCGTTATTAAACTCCCTTGTTCCTCGATATACTGGGCCCAAGTTTGCATAATCATTGTTGTTATTGTTATTTATGTTGTTGTTGTTGTTATTTATGTTGTTGTTGTTATTTATGTTGTTGTTGTTGTTATGTCTCTCATCGATAATAGGTAAGGATGTAATGATCTCAACGTTGTCATTGGCAGCTGGCCTTGAGTCCTGGTTCTCGAGTATAGTTATAGCTTCTTTGATACCATCAACGTCTTCTGGATTTGATTGTTGTCCTGGAAATTAAATTTATAAGGATTAAATTTAATTATTGTGTATTTCCTCGTTTCTACTTGCAATGCAACTACTAATTTATCAAAATTTATATTTTAAATATGCATTAAAACAAAATTATAATAGTAATGTATCGTTGCTGGGAAAAATAAAATTTATGTTCGCATAAAATTTATGTGTGCTATACATATAACGTTTATAGTAAATTTTATACAAATTAGTTAAATCTTTTCTAAAACACTTGAGCTGTGCATTCATTATGCGATAGTTTTTTTTTTTTTATTTAAACGCCCTGGTAACGAGACCAAGCGCGGCGTAAAGTTCCGCCACTCAACATACAACGTCCCGAAAATTGAGCGGTGCATAAAGAACAGTGGTTTGATACTAAGTTCCCTATGTCTTAGGATAAAACAAAGAATATAAGTTTACCTTCCTCCATCTTCTTATAAGACGAGAAGAACGTGAGCGCCTTCATCAGCTGGTAGCTCTTGGACACCGGGATGTTGGTGTCGTAGAGCGCCGCGGAGCTGGCGCAGTCCACGTAGAACCACCAGTTGCACTTCAGGATGGTCTGGTCGAACAGCGTGGACTCCGGGCACAGGAACGACTTCATCACTAGCCCGTCGTCTGTCAGTGCGCACACGTGGAATACCTGGAATATACACATTTAGTTTTATTAAATATTTGTAGTAATAAGCTGCATCCCGCACATAGCAGGGTATATAAAGGGAACGTGGGAACCTAGTAATAAGACACTCTGTTCCCATTAAAACACTTCCATTCCTCACTTTTCGCCGAATTCTAGAGGTATTGCGTGTTGAACGGGCTTTTACTCAGCGCTGCATTTTGGCCATTATCAGCGCGAGAAAATGAATATATACTCTATGATTTTGGTCAGTTATTTTTAATATGGCGTTTATGCTGTGAAGGATCAGTTTAACAATAAAAAGTCATATTTATCGTTTTTATTATAAAACTGTTCCAGACAGAAAGATCTCTGCCAGGCCCGCTGATATCCTAATGATATCATAAATGAGAGAATGTGTGAGGATGAAAACTTGTTTTACTTACAATCAAGAACTACTAAACCAATTTAGATTGAATTTTACAATAATCTTATACATCAGAATGACACATAGGCTACAAGGTATTTAGAGATTTTGTGTATTTTTGCTATAATATAAAAATTTGTTAAGGCGGGCGAAGCCGAGTTTCGGTTAGTGTCGTATTTATAACCTACCATACATCCTAAGCTCTCATCTCCGTACAGTCCGGGGAAGTATTTCTGATCTCCGCAATGGAAGCTAGTGTCGGGCAGATCCACTTTAGATTGAAAATGATCGTCGAAGTTCTTCTCGTAGCCCACCGGGTAGTATTCCCGCGGAGCGTTCATCACTTTACCTGTTGTTGGGTTTCTGAAAAATATGAATAAAAAAAATAAAATCAGCTTCACGCTGTATCCCGCACACAGCAGGGTAGGCAGAGGGAACCTAGTGTTAGGACAGTTCGTTCCCCACTTTCTGCCGAATTCTGGAGGCATTGCGTGTTGAGTGGCAGAACTCAACGCCGAGCTTAACCTCTACACCAGAGCGAAGAAATGGAAATATAAATTTAAGTAAATATTTCATCTCCTCGAGTGGGGATCGAACCCATAACCAGTCGATTTACAATCACACTTTGTGCCCCTGCGCCACGACTGGCCTCAAAAAATATAGTATGTATGGTAAATAAGAAAACTTGTTTGTTATAGAGGCTTATGACGAAAATATAAAAAGGAAATTGTTTATTTATATTTAAAAATTTTCTTAAACTAGATTTTCTTGTATAATACATACAATCAATTAATGGAAAAAATCCAATATCAATAAATTGAAAGGTTTTTATCAGTATGTAGTGTTTATATTCACTTTTTAATTGTTATATAAATAAATGTAAAAACACTGTAATTTATTGTAAATATCACTTGTAATTACTAAATACAGACTCGACAGTTGTGGATTTGATTCCTACCCGAAAAATGTATTACTTTCATTTCCGTTTCTGTGACAAAAAGACAAAGAGCGGCGCTGAAATCCGCCGCTCAACAAGCACTGTCTAGAAAGTTTTGATAAATTCCGACAGTTTATGGGAAATGGAGTGTCTTAACACTAGTTACTCTCTTCACAAAATATACAAAAAAATACTCACCTCTTTGGTTTTTGTGGTACAGGTGCCACAATTATCTCGGGCTCGGGTTCCAACTGCAACACTGTCTCTGTGGTCGTTGTTGTCGTAGTTGTTGTTGTCGTTGGCATTGGTATATTGGCGTATTTACTCAACAACTGTTGTTGTCTCAGCATGATGGCCGCTTCCACCGCTTCCATAGAAATATTACCAGCTTTGGCTATCTCAGCTATTTTAGCATTAATATCTTCCTTATTAAACTGAAGAGTTACATCATCGCTGTAACCACTTATACTGTTGTAATCATCATTCTTCTTCGTGTTACCATAAACAGCCAAATCGTGAACTTGATGGGGAACGGTATCTAAAAATTTGTTAGTATTAGGATTAATGGGATTTTTCATTGTGGGGGCTGTTATTATAGAAATGGCCTGTGATGGCATGGGGACAAATGGGTTGAGTGATGGTTTGTGATATGATGCGGTCATGTGTGATACCATGCGTGATATGTTATCTGATGATTTCTCACTTGGATATCCTATAGGCTGGGAGGCTAGAGGTAGGACTTTTAGCGTTTCTTCCTTAGGAGGTAACGGCTTGAATGGTGGCACTCCCATAGGCATGGGTTTCGCTAAGGTGATAGCAGGTTTGAATTTAGTTTCAATAGTGGGACCGGGACCGGGTATGGTGGAAACTCTGTGCAGTGAAGAGAGTTTGTCCATAGCGGCTGGGTTCGGACGGCCTACTGTTGGCATTGGTCTCATCATGATACGGTTTTGCTTGGCTCGTTTCTGGAAATCGAAAAGATTTTATCATAAATTTGACTATTATTATTAAAATATTTTTTTAACAATTTAATACACGACGACGCGACGAGGCCGGTCGTGGCGCAGCGGCACGAGGTGTGACTGCAAAATCGACTGGTTGTGGGTTCGATCCCCAGTCGAGGAGACGAAAAATTTACTTAAATTTATATTTCCATTTCTTTGATCTGGTGTCGAGGTTAAGCGCGGCATTGAGTTCTGCCACTCAACACGCAATGCCTCCAGAATCCGACAGAAAGTGGGGAACGGAGTGTCTCAACACTAGGTTCCCTCTGCCTACCCTGCTGTGTGCGGGATACAGCGTGAATAATAGTAAAAAGTAATTTAATTTTTTTTTTAATACACGACCAACTGTATCGACGAGTATTTGACATTTTTTTTAATCTTTAGTAATAACTAAATTAAGATAATACTTCATATTAATCTTAAAGTTATTTAAGTACAAAACTTTCGAATATTTTATAGTGTTCTATAACACGTAATCAACTTATTAATTATACGAATTATAAATGCGTTAAAAATCATAAAAAGTTTTAACTCAAAGAAAACTTCTTTATCAAAAATTGAGGTAATTCTGTTTTGTTATATAAACGATTAGTGTAAAACACAAGCAAGATTCACGTCAGAATTAACTAATTACATAATTAAGTAGCTTCATTTAGCATTTAGTTCACACGTTTTGTTAAGAAAATTTGTAAGCATCTTGCCACAATGTATTAACATACTGTCAGATAAGTTAGAGATTGTACAAGCTTACAAAGGAAACATTTATTTTCTTATCTATTTTCTCACATAGAAAAGGAACTTAGTGTCAAGACACTCCACTCTTCACTTTGCGCCAGAATTCGGGATATTGCGTTTTCAGTGGTTGAATACTGCGCTCAATAGAGCAATTTGCATTGCCAGAGAAAAAGTACTTCATTCTCTGGATGGGGATCGAACCCACAACAAACAATTTATCTACTATCAGACGCTGCCCCACTGCGCCTCGACCGCCTGATGAATTAATAACTATTCCAGGGTATGGTAAATACAAAAAAATAAATAAATAAAAAATCAAATAAAAAAACAAATTATATATAAATTATGCACTATGTAAAATTGGCGCCCTTCTGGCTTAAATAGCCATTTCTTTCAGACAACCTTAAGACGTTGGAAATCACAAGCTAATTTTTTTTGTCACTACTTCACGTTAGTCGGCAGAAGTAACCTAGTGTTACGACACTCCACCCCACTTTCCGCCGGAGTCTGCATGTGGTATAGCGTATTGAGCAGCGGAACTCAACACCGCGCTTTACCTCGACACCAAAGCAAATGAAAATATTAAATATTTAATTTTCTCGAGTGGGAATCGAACTCTTGTGGGTTCGATTCCCATTTCACGTTTACACCATTTTACTTAACCACCACCAATTACATTAAAGTTAACTTACTTCTTGTTTAGCACCCGTTCTATTAGGAGTATCAACGAGAATGTTGGGCGCGCCGTTCTTAAAACTAACGGATCGACGTCTGCTGGGATCCTGGTTAGTTAAGGACTGCTCGAACCCAAGCTCGTCACCGAGACTGAAACCTGGAAGTATTAAAAGAAAAATTATATTGTAAATTATTTATTTTACACTCAATGCTGCTTGTTGGAACCTAGTGTTAAAACATTCCCTTTAAAGCACTCCCATACTTTCACTTACTGCGAAATTTTAGAAGAACTGCGTATTGAGTAGCGGAACTCAACGCCGCGTTTTTTCTGATCGAAGAAATGAACTTGTGCTTCTGCGCCATGACTGCCCCAAATGTTATTAAATTATTTATAAATTTAATATGAAGCTAAAATACATATTGAAATAACAACAATAAGCCACACTGACCTTTGAATCATAAAATTATAAAAAAAAAATATATTAATACCTATATTAATATATATTTTTTCATATTTTAATATAACATATTATAATATTGCTGTTGTGCAAGGAGAGCAGAACTCCAAAGAAGAAATCCAATTCTATAATAATAAATTACATTTGACTATATCTGAATATGACAAATGGAAACCTTGCCTATCAAAACTACTGAGTGTATTCTCTATTTACAATAATATTCTTCTTCAATAATGTTTATCATTCTGCTTTCAATAAATCATAATATGCCAAGAGTCACTACATCGATTACAGCACTACACGGAAATATGTATTAACAATAAAATGAATGGTGGGTTCACAAATGATGATTGATGATTCGTTGCCACCTTAAAAATGTGGACAAGTGCGAGTCGGAACAGCCTATAGTTCCGTGATAAACACAGATTACGTATCCATTACCAAATACTTAACCAAAATACCAATATTTCGTAAGGGGATAACCCCTAATGAATTATTTTCTCAATTTTTATATGACACTTCTAAAACGGAGGCCAGTCGTGGCGCAGGGGCACAAAGTGTGACTGTAAAAACAGACTGGTTGTGGGTTCGATCCCTACTCGAGGAGATGAAATATTTACTTAAATTTATATTTCCATTTCTTCGCTCTGGTTTCGAGGACAAGCGCGGCGTTGAGTTCTGCCACTCAACACACAATGCCTCCAGAATTCGGCAGAAGGCCGGAAGGGACGGAGTGTCTTAACACACTAGGTTCCCTCTGCCTACCCAGCAGTGTGCGGGATACAGCGTGAAGCTGACTTCTAAAACGGTTCACAAAATAGATGTCTTCTTCTAATAAACTTTAACCTTATAGACCTAATAATATTCGAATAAGATTGCCGTGACACGGACAGACGGACAGTCAGATAGGCAGATTTGACTTAATCTATAAGAATTCCGTTTCTTGCTATTTGGACATCGAGTCCCGCAGGGAAAGCTCTTGCCGCCGTCGACACTCGCTTAAGCAACTACGTACAATGTAGAGTACCCTCTTCCCTACTCACCCGGTTTCGCTATAAAGGCCGAGAGCCTAATAGCATTTACATCATGATCGTTACAAAACCTACTTAGATACGAAATTTAAAAAAAAACAATAAGTAGCTTGTAAGACCTTACCAAATTTACTTTATTCAATAATTGTATTACATTCTTTAGTATATTATTACATACTTTAAAAGTATTGCATGGCAAAACTCGAATCTATTGATTCTTCGGATTCGAAAGTGTGACCGTTGCGAGATAGTATCAAATGTTAGCGACTGACCTTAGGTCGCCTGTCTTAGTATGAAAATATATATGGATATACATGTATTCTCTGCGATTTTGAAACATAAATTAAACAGTTCTTTATTTAGGCTTCACTCTGTATATTGCATATTAATTTTGGTAGACACTAAACAGAGGCGTAGTGTTAAGACACACCATTCTCCATTTTTTGCATAGTAATTCGAGGCATTGGCGGAATTTAACTCCGCCTTTTTCTTTTTCCAGAGCGAAGAAGTGAAATAGGAATTGAACTTACAACGCTGCTTCAAGACGGCCTCTAAAATACGTATGAGTTTTAATATAAACTCAAACGTTTATTATTATGGCTTTGAATTATTTTTAATTCATACGAATAATAATTAAGCTTCAATATTAACCCCTTTGAATGTAATTTATGAAAATATGGAAATTTAAAATAATATATCGAAATAATATTTATTATACAACAAGGTTCGAATAGCTCGCGCGGAACCGTCGCGGTCACTAACATATATAAATATGTATTCAAATTTTTCATTGAGGTTTCTATTTTTATGCTTCACGCTTTATCCCAAATATAGCAGGGTAGTTGGAGGAAACATGAGAACCTAGTGTTAAAAAACTTCGAAAATATGAAATAATATTTCATATTCATCACACTTATACATACATATACATAATCTATACATATAATAAAATCGCAACTGATCGGCGTCTTTCGGAGTGTTTGTTAATGTAATGTAACCCAAAACAGTGATTTTCTTTTTTTTTTGTCTGTTTGTCTGTTCGTTTGTTCACGACGATTTAAATGTAGCTTTTACTACTGGAATTGCAAGCTCCGCTTAATAATCAGTGTTTATTTTATTATAATCGGTTTTTAAATAAATAAGTTATATCAATTTAAAGTATTTTGTGTGGCAAAATTGCGAATTGCTGAAAACAGTAAATTTATACAACAGTTTAATTGAATTTAGTTTTCAATGTTTTTTGTTTGATATTGTCATCAAGTTTTCTTAAATATACTTAAATAAATATTCATATAATTCAAGCGGGCGAAGCCGCGTGGCACCGATGATATAAAATAAAATTTCAAAATAATATTATTATTAAAAATAACTATAGAGAATATTAACAAAATGGAGTAATTAGAAATGATTACCAACTCTGTCTCCGCTGGTACATTCCTAACGATAATACATTATTACCCCTAATTTGCTTGTGTAATATCTACTAAATATTTAAGTAGTTTTTGAATGAATCATAATTAAATAATGACGCAAGCGGTCACATCTATATATGAAAAACTATGACTGCAAACTAACTTTAATTTTATATTTAATTATTTTTTACATATATACATTTCATGAGGCCAGTCGTGGCGTAGCGGCACAAAGTGTGACTGCAAAACCGACTGGTTGTGGGTATGATCCTCACTCGAGGAGATGAAATATTTACTTAAATTTATATTTCCATTTCTTCGCTCTGGTGTCGAGGCAAAGCGCGGCGTTGAGTTTTGCCACTTAGCACGCAATGCCTCCAGAATTGGGCAGAAATTGGGGAACGGAGTGTCTTACACTAGGTTCCCTCTGCCTACCCTGCTGTGTGCGGGATACAGCGTGAAGCTGATTTGATTTATTTACATTTCACGTTTTACTCCTAGTGGGGTAGTCAAAGGGGTACGGGACGGGGTCCAAGTATGTCCACTATCGCAAATTTCTTCATACATACCATTCGGGGCAATCCTCATTTATTTCTTAAATAACTTCCCACAGAAATCTGCCTCTATATTTCTTACGAATTGCTTTTACTAGACGTTTTGTATTCAATTTATATTTATTTTCAGAAGCAAAAATTAAATACAAAATTACTATACTTATATTTATAATCACTAACCTTAGCGAAAATTGAACCCACAACTATCACTTTTAAATATATATATATATATATATATATATATATCTTGGATACCTATACATCTTCTTACCTAAACTAGCATGAGCCTTGATCCCTCCAAGATTCCGCACCCGGAACAATCCAGCTTTTTTGAAGGCACAGTTTATTTTGAATCCGAAGTCTGACTCGAGCACACATAGCGGCTGTGCGACTTCTGTAAGAATAAAAAATAATAATAAATAGCATGTTCATGCATTCTGTAAGACTTTAAGTAAGATATTTAAAAAAAATATTAAAATCAAATAAAATTCTTTAAAAAATCTTATCTCTAAACTTCATATAAGTTTAAGACGTTGGAATGGTCAATATCATTTTTCTCCGGTCTCGTAGGAATTTTAAGCTCTCCTTTCTTAATGCTCTCCTCTCTTAATTTACCTATATGCTAAATTTCAAATTCGCAAATCCAATGGTAGTTCGTTCCTTGTCTGTTACCAAGTAACGTTAAAGTTTTATGAATAAATTCACAAAGTCGTTTATTAAAAAAAAACACTATGCTATATTTATTTAGAAAACTTATAAAAATTTGAACGTAGCGGGACTCAAACCCGCGCCTCCTGGAAACCGACCAAGAGGAGCGGGTTCGAGTCCCGCTACGTTCAAATTTTTATACGTTTTCTAAATAAGTATTTTTATTTCCTAAGTGTGAAATAACACTTTAAAAAAGAATGTTAAAAAGACTACATTGCTATTATAAAATTAGTGTCTTAAGAGAATTATTAGCGAGTAGTGAAACTTAGTAAAAGTCTTTGTACAGATATGCTAATAGTAAAAGGTATAATAAAGGCAGTCACACACCGAGCACTTTCTCTGTATACAGATATAAGAGATCTAATCCGACTGCATTTGAATTTACTATGCAATTTTTTATGGTTAATTTAGGGCAGTCTTGGTCTGAATTCCTTATTCTGCAAATGGCCTAGTTTGTTTATTCGTTTTTTTAATAAAAATATATTAAACGAATATTCTATATTTCTAAAATGTTTTATCGAATGACTGTTTATGTCTGGTAGTATCAGAGTATTTTCTTAATTTACACTTTTGTTTAAATACACATGAATAATAATAATAGAGGCAAGTCATGGCGCAGGGGCACAATGTGTGACTGTAAAATCGACTGGTTGTGGGTTCGCGCAAAAGTCAAAGCGCGGCGTTGAGTTCCACCACTCAACACACAATGCCTCCAGAACTCAGCGTGTAAAGTGAATGTAGGGAACGGAGTGTCTTAGCACTAGGTTTCCTCTGCCTACCCTACTGTGTGCTAGATACAGCGTGAAGCTGATTTATAATAATAGAGCTAGGCGCTGCGCAGGCGCAGTAGCATCTAGCTAGTTGTGAGTTCGATCCCTATAAGAAGGAAGGAATTATTTTTACTTCCTCATTCTGATAAAACCCTTGTCTTATGGCGTGGAGTTCCGCTACGACGAGTGGAACGGAGAGAACAGAATCTTAGTATCTCTTTGCCTACTCTGCGAGGTAAATTAAAGAAAACGGCCATTTTATATGCTAAATTAAGTTCTACGATCATGTATTACATTATTAATTTATTATTAAGTATTTAGTATGTAGTAACGTTGACCCTCAAGCCCTTTATCTAATTATTCACAGCTCTAACTATTGTGTTCCGTTATACGCTTGTTACGAAAGTCCAGGATCTGAGCGAGTCGGCCTAGATTTCACCTCGTCCTGCGCATTGCCACGCGATCTGACGTATTGGGTTTTTTTTATTCGGAAGGTAAATAGTAAGGTCAGTTACCTTAATGTTAACCTTCCTAAATTGCTTTGTAAAAGTTATAATATATGTTTGTATAAAAATTTAAATTAGAAATAAAAATGTACATTTTTTTAGAGTAATGTTGCTTTGCGAACATAGCAGGGTACGCAGAGGGAACCTGGAAACCTAGTGTTAAGACACTCCGATCCCGTTCTCCACTTTCTGCTGAATTCTGGATGTATTACGTATTGAGTGGCGGAACTCTACGCCGTTCTTCGACTTTTATAATCAATTTTTATTAAATACGAGAGTATTGGCTTATTAAAGACTTTCTTACAGCTCATCACATGTTGTTGAATGTAAAATAATACGTCCATTTTACATATAAGTATAACAATAAATAAATATATAAAAAAATATGTATTACATTCTTTTCATCTATGTAACTAACACTCAAACAAAACCAACATTCTAAGATACTCAATTTCACTTTCCATAATAAAACTTTTCATCTTATATCACACATAATAATATGAGTAATATTTCTATCTACATACATATATATTATTCATCATCACACCATCGACACTTTCCCCGGTCAACGTCCTGGATGGTCAAGATTCGAATTGTGAATCAACGACCGGTCGCTGCCGGATACGTGGAGAAAGGTCCAACTTACTAGGTTAGGTAGGGTCAGCAAAATATGTGTGGATGTTTTATAACATTGTGTATCGTCTTCAAGCAAATGACAATTTATTTAGCATAGATAATACTCAATTCTCTATACTAGAAAAGTTTTTGATTTTATATATCTTTTACCATTTTTCTTTAATTTTGTCATTCAATTATAAGAGTATAAAATTGAAGTAATTAAAACACACAACTAATTAAATATATATTTATATAAAATTGATTTAAGAAAAAACTCTGAGGCATTAACTTTAATGAACTGGTGGTAAATTATTTGACGCTCAAAAAATTAAGCATGTAACTTCTTATTTTGAAAAAAATTATTTGACTTTGACTATGAAGGATAACAAAACGTATAATCACTAGATGAATATATGATATTTTGTATATTGTAATGGTAGCGCAGTGCTTTTAAGAAATATATTAATAAAATAATATAACAACTTAAAATAAGTACAAGGTACAATATAATAATGTTTGAACCTAAAGAATAAATTATTTCATTGTTATTTATATTTTCATGCTGACCTTACTGCATAATAGATTGCAAATATTACGCACTTGTATGTCACGTCCGAGAATGATCTAAAACCTGTACTGTGAATGTTTTTAATTAAATATATAGTATAAAAATAATATTTGTATTATTGTATGACCTTTTTTCTTCTTTTTTTGCTACTTAAAGAATTTGACCTTTAAATTTTATGAGATGTTAGGTACCAGATAAGAATTATTATTCTTATCGAAAATATTAGCGATATATTAATTTATTTCGCCCACGGCTTTGCCTCCTTGGACTTCTCGAATTTCATAGAAAAATAGACTGTTCTGTATAAGGATTCGAAACGACTTTATTTGATACAATATTTTTTAGTTCCACGCTTTATTCTGGTCTTGGAAAGGTCACTGGGCCTCTGGCGACACGAAACACCTTGTTTCCGTTAAAACACTGTTACTTTCGGACCGACTTCCGGAGGCGATGCGTGTTAAGTGGCGGAACTAAACACCACATTTTACCTCGTCACCAGAGCGAAGAAATTAAAATATTAAATATTTAATTTCTCCGAGTGAGAATTGAACCCACAACCGTCACTTTTACAGACGCTACCTTGAAGCTTTGCGCCACGACGGCCGCACTGTTAATTTTATACTATATAAAGGCATATAATGTATTTCGTAGCATTATTTTCGACATTGACTTCCACCACTTAACACGGCTTCAAAATTGCATGGAAAATAGAGAACGCAGTGTTAACACTAAGTTAAGTAAAAGATACGAGAACGGAAGATACGAGAACAGAAAACAATGACTAGTTTAAATATATAATATTTATATGAAAAAAAAATCGTCGCTATTTTATTATTAATGTTTTGTTATGTTTTTTGTTCTCAAAATCATAACTTAGTGTGAAAGCTACATCAATCAAAACGACAGCGTCGGTCACTTCACTATAAAGGACGTAACACTTTCTATATTTTGTATGGATTCTAGAAATGAAGCCTAATATTGTGGTTTCAGCCATTATTTGAAAAAATAATTCAATAAATCGCTCAAACTTAATTACGTCATAAGTTCCTAGATTATCTAGGAATAACTTTAAAACATTTTAAAGTTTTCTCTCAAGCTTCACGCTGTATCCCGCGTATTGTAGAGTAGGCAGAGGGATCCTAATGTTAAGAAACAAACTCCTTTTCTTATTTTCCACGGAATTTTCGAGGCATTGCGTGTTTTTATGTAATAATATATATTATCTTAGATATTATTAATGTATATATATAATATCACATTAATAAATAAACGAAACCTGGTTGATTATAACATGCTCAAGCAATGTTAGCAGCGTCACGTGTTTTCCCGTATAACGATCCCTAGTGCCGTTATGGCACAGAGGCTCAGAGTGCGACTTTAACGATATCGTTGTGCGTTCTAATCTCACTCGAGAATGATTTATTTTTACTTTTTAGAAAACATATAAAAATTTGAAAGTAGCAGTATTGAACCCGCGCCTCTTTGTAAACTGTCCAAGTTTCCTAAACAGTATTTTTCCTCCTAAATATGGAATAACACTTTTAAAAAAATGTAAAATGATTTATTGTTATTTCCTCGATCTCCTAACAAGACAAAACAGCAGCGTTGAATTCCGCCAACAAAATAGAACCCAAAAAGCCTTAACAACCCTGATACATAACTAAATAATAACCATTCAAACTACAATTTCAAAATATAAAAAAAAAACCCGTAAATCACTATTACAAAACAACACAGAGTAATGTAATATGTAAATGTGTAAGCACAAATACATCCTTATTACGAAACACGATTCAAAAAATTACCTCCATTGACCATGCTTGTTGGGTAAATTCCAATCCAGTATTTCCTTTATGTGGGTAGTCTTAAGTAATATAATGCAATAAGTACCGTAATAGGCTTCTAACAGCCTCTGTCGTTTGGTTTGTCTGTGTTTCGACAATATGTTTAATATGAATTATATTTTTTTGTAGCTTCTAGCTGTATTCCGCATATAGTACCCTACTAGGCTGAGGGAACCTGGAAAGCTAGTACCTATTAAGACACTTCCATCAACGTTCCAATTAAGACATTTCCGTCCTCCACTTTCCGTCCAATTCTAGAGACATTACGTGTTGAGTGACAGAATTCAACGTCACGCTTTGCTCCGTTACCAAAACGAAAAAATGATAATAATAAATATTCCATTTCCCCGAGTGGGAATCGAACTCAAAACCTATCGTTAACACACTCGCGTCACACGCTTGTGTGGAAGTCTTTAATATTTTCATTTTTTCGCTTTGGAAACAAAGCAAAGAGCGACATTGAGTTCCGCCACTAAACACGTAATGCCTACCGAATTTGTCGGAAAATGGTAAGCGGAGTGTCTTAACACTAGACTTCCTCCATCTACCCTGCTACAAACAAACCCATAGATTATACCATATCACATAACCGTGAGTAAATTACCGTAAAATCAGTTTCCACGTCCAATCGATTCCCAACATTGTATTGTTCCATAATAAGTAGTTAAAGCTAGAGGAAAAGTGCTTTTTTTATAACAAATTAGATATCAAACGCACTTAAGCAAGTGATTTACGTATCGCGTTTCTGTTTTCTATTAGCTATTGTTTATCGGTAACCAGCTTTCTTTGGCTTTAGTGAAAATCTGTTTATTGGTTCCCTTTACTTCCTTAAGTATTATATAGCTCATACAGTACGTAGAAATATACATATAATAAAATAAGGTGTAAGTAGAAATATTATCATATAAATAGGTGCTTATATTATCATTAAATTATTCCAAAGTAGATAAAAAAGACAGCTTCACGCTTCTTTTGTAGCAGAATAGACAGAAGGATTTTAGTGTTAAAACACTCAGTTTCACACTCCGCTCAATTTTTAATAAAAATGCGTGGTTACTTTCGTAAATCAACGTCTCTATTTCTTATCTATCAGACCTAAAATACTTTATTCTAGCCTGCTAGACGAAATGCGACGTAGAAATCGCAGGTAGTGTTTCAACACTAAGTTCCTTCTATCTATGCTCTGCAGCTAAGTGTCAATCCCACATGTAGCAGGGTAAGCAGAGGAAGCCTTTTGTTAAGATACTCCGCTTCCCAATTTCCGCTGAATTCTGCAGTCATTGCGTGTTAAGTGGCGGAACTCAACGCCGCGCTTTTGATACCAGAGCTAACTGTCAAACTGATATACTATAAACTATTGTTATTAAAGGCCAGTCAGTGTGACTGTAAAATCGACTGGTTGTGGGTTCGAACCCCACTCGAAGAGATGAAATATTTACTTAAATTTATATTTCCATTTCTTCGCCCTGGTGTCGAGTTTAAGCGCGGCGTTGAGTTCTGCCACTCAACACGCAATGCCTCCAGAACTCGGCAGAAAGTGGGGAACGGAGTGTCTTAACATTAGGTTCCCTCTGCCTACCCTGCTGTATGCGGGATACAGCGTGAAGATGATTTATTTATTTTTTATTGTTATTAAAAAAAATAGCGATACAAAGGAACAAATATCCGATCAGCATATCATACATGATTTAATAAGCAGTCGTCACTTTCGTTTTCGCGTGAGAAAGTGCCCGTCACGCGTGGTCAGCTAGTAGCGATGTTAAATATATTGACGTGAAAAATTGCTCGATGCTCATTTGTCACGCTGTTTTCTACACGCATCTCAAGTATTATGTTGATATACTAGACTCTCAAACGCGGCTTTGTTCGCATTAGCTCATTTTGTGGTATAGCCAAATATGTATTTTTTAATAAAAAGTATCTTATGTGCTTTCTAATACCTATAAGAATATGTGTACAAAGTTTCATGATAATTAGTTTAGTAGGTTTAGCGGGAAAGCGTAACAAACAATCTTTCAATCACATTTATGCATGACTACTGCATTCTTTCAATTCACTTAGGATAATTTTTTTTCTGCTATTTTTGTCAAAATGTGTATATAAGAAAAAAAACACGTTTTCCAATTTTAATTTAGTTTATACTGTCAAATATGACCAAGTTACTTATGTTAAAATATCTAATAGTAACGAATAGTTATAATTATATGTATCAAATGTACAAAAAAAACTATATTTTTGCTGTCGACGGTACAAGAGTAAAAGGAAAGTTGATTTATATTCTATCGGTAAATATTTATTTATATTTAAAAAAAAATATAACACATTTTATTCATAAACCACGACATTTATAGAACTAAAAAGATTAACATACTTCATATTTCTTTCTATTACCGTCTATGGTAAGGCGGGACGTAGGTATTTAAATTGGTTTACCATATTTGATTTAATATTCGAATAGTCTATGGAGTTTTATGACAAACCGCTCGCTTTTTTATTATTCAAAATCTAATCTAATCGCTGAGCTATACACTGTATTCCGTATGTAACCGGATAAGCAGAGGGAACCTAGGGTTTAAATATTCCATTCTACATTTTCCGTCGAATTCTGGAGGCGACAGATTGTAGGTTCGATTTCCACTCAATGAAATGTAATATTTAATATTTTTATTTCCGCGGTCTGAGTTGAGTTCCGTCACTCAACACACAACGCCTCCAGAATTTGACAGAAAATGAGGAACGGAAGTATCTTAACGGGAACGGAGTATCTCACGGTTCCCAGGTTCCCTAAGGGAATATAGCGTGAACCTAAAAAACATATAATATAATCAAAACTTCTATTTACTTTCAGTATATTACCTCTATAGATACACCTCACTAGCCCACTCTACCAACTAAGGATGTTAATCGTTTTGTGATGATGTCTTCTTACGCAATGTATGTATGTATGTTACAATTTCTTTACTCTGAATGGAGACATTTATATTATATTTATATGAAATACTATGATTTTTCACGCACTATTTAACGTGATTGCTTGTGAATGGAGTTGCTTGTTATTATTTATCTGTCATTAGGTCTGTGTTACTACAATGGTTTAATGTAGAGTGGACTAATGGAACCTCCTTTAGTAATAAAGTAACTTAACTTAAATTAACTTCACTCTTTATCCCTAGAGGGGTAGTTAGAGAGAACGGAAGATCCGTTCCCCATTTTCTGCCCACGCTGCGCTTTGCTTCGACACCAGAGCGAAGGAAATGGAAATATAAATTTAAGTAAATATATCATCTCCTAGAGTGGGGATCCACAACCTGTCGGTTTTACAGTCACACTTTGTGCCGCTGCGCCACTATTGGCCTCAAGTAATAAAATAATGTTAGTTTTATGTAGAAATGACCGACACTTTATAGTATTTAAATCGATTTTTTCTCCGGAAAACTTAATCTAAAATTCCAAATAAAGATTTATTCATCATTTAACCTTATTAAATGTAAGATGGGCAAATCAAATTTAGTGTCAAGTCGATACGCCACTTTCCACCCAAACAGAATCCAATGAAAATAATTTATTCCATCGAGTGGAAAGAGAACCTACTAGAAGTTACAAATTAGTCACACTTAGTCCTACTGTGCTATAATAACCTCATCTATAATTTTACAGATATAAAAGCTACTTGTGGCCGGTCGTGGCGCAGCGGCACGAGGTATGACTGCAAAACCGACTGGTTGTGGGTTCGATCCCCACTCGAGGAGATGAAATATTTACTTAAATTTATATTTCCATTTCTTCGCTCTGGTGTCGAAGTTAAGCGCGGCGTTGAGTTCTGCCACTCAACACGCAATGCCTCCAGAATTCGGCAGAAAGTGGGGAACGGAGTGTCTTAACACTAGGTTCCCTCTGCCTACCCTGCTGTGTGCGGGATACAACGTGAAGCTAATTTAATTTTTTAATTTTTATAAAAGCTACTAAACTATCAAAACAATCACATTTTCTATAATAATTATACAAAGTAAAGCCGAAGAAGCCTCTATATCATTGGTTACAGATAGTCAAAGTCAAAAGGCGGGTATTCAAAGATCAACTCACGCTTAAGCTAGAAACGTATACGAAATACGACAGCCATAGTGCTGACCTTATGCACTTTTGTCTAGTTTCTAATTTATGAAGCCGTTTTCACTACAATGAGATGTGCTTCTTTAGAAATTCTGTTTAATACAGAAATTCTTCTTTAGAAATCCTGTTTAATATATAAAGCTTAGTAGGGTATTATGTTATTTCCTTTTCCATACAATTTTTTTTAGACAGGGAAGGCAGAGGGAACTTAATGTCAAAAATCTTTCAAATTTGAGACATTGCACGTTGAATTGCAATCTATAGAACTCAACGTAGCGCCTTTCTTAACTGAGCAAAGAAATTATAATAATTTCTCCTATGTGGAGATCGATCCCAAGAGCATCGCGTTTACGGTTAAAATGACTTACTGCACCTATATTTTTCTGAAATGGTATAACATTTAACTATATTTTTGTGGAATAGTTTTAACATTGTTAAATTAAATATCTGTTATCTAAATTTGTTTAATATTATCCTCAAATTACCCGCAAGAAGCATAAGAACTATCAAAAAATCAAACATTAAAATTTTCCGTACTCTATATGAAACTTTCTTGGCTTACACTATATATAATTGTAGTTGTTTATGTCTGTACATCAATTATCAACAATAAAACCGTAACGACCTTTCTTTTATTTCTTTGTAACCAGCCCATGACGTATGTAGAGCAATTGAGATATTAACAACCTTCTTTAGTATTCCTTTCGTGTATACTTTATTACTTGGATGCGAGTAGAAAGTAAAATTTTTAATATCTCATATGTATCGCATTGAGGCCAGTCGTGGCGCTGGGGCACAAAGTTTGATTGTAAACGTGACTAGTTATGGGTTCGATCCCCACTCAAGGAATTGAAATGTTTGTTTAAATTTATATATTTTTTCGTTCTGGTGTCGAGACAAATACGCAGCGTTAAGATCCACCACTCAACACGAAATGCCTCCAGAATTCAGCGGAAATTGGGAAGTATCACATTGAGGCAGTCGTGGAACGACGTTTGACTGTAATTAGTTAAATACAATAGTTCTGGGTTCAATCCTAATTATTTCAAATGTGTGTACATAAATCATTTTCATTTCCCCTTTATTATGTCCCCTTTATATATTTAAATATTATATTTCCTCGAGGAGAATCGAACTCACAACTTGTCGCGTTCACATTCACACGCTGCGCCATAACTGGCCTCAGATATATGGCATATGTAACTAAAAGCTTAGAACATTTAGTCTACATTTATAAATGCTTAAACTAGGTATGTAACCATATAATAGTGTTTAATAGCTCCAATCCACATTAAATAAATAGTGGTTTTGACCAAAATAGTTCGTTCGTGTAGATAGCCTTAGCACTTGAGGCCACGAGCGATACCCACATGGAATTCTAATTATGTTTACAAAATTAATAGAGTTGTATATTGTTTGTCATTTTTTTTAGCTTCAACTCGTATCCATATATAGCACATAACGGGGTAGGCAAAGGGAACCTGGGAACCTTCGACGGAATGTAGGAATGGGTCGTTTCCCACTTTCAGGCGAATTCTGAAGGTATTGCGTGTTGAGTGCCAAAACTTAACGCCGCGTCTTGTTCGTTACCAAAATGAATAAATGAAAATATATATTTTTTATTTTCTTAGTTGTAATCAAATACATAACCAGTCGCGTTTTTGTCAAATTATATTTATAAGTACATAAGCGTAATAACGTGTGAAAGTTACAGGTATTGTCAAACAAAAGATTTTTTTTATTTAACTAAAGAAACGTATTTTATCACTTTTAAAGTGTTATTCTGCACTTAGAAAATAAAAATACTTAATAAGAAAACGTTTAAAAATTTGAACGTACACACACATACTCTTACAAATACATACTTTGGTTCAAATCATTCAAATTTTTATACGTTTTATCGATAAGTAAAGAAATATAATATATCATAAATAATTTATTGTGTTATATTGTTATATATCAATCATACAAAACGCGAAAACTGTGAAATATAAGCAATATTTTTTTTCCCATAAAAAAGACTTCAACGAGCGCTCCAAGCCACATTTATATTGGTGTCATTTTCCCTTCAAGTATCATGTGATAAAAGTTTTTAATATTTAAAGTAGAATATTTAATGTAAAATGTTATAAAAATAATAATATTTACATTTCAGACAGAATTGCATTCTTGTCCATTTTAACGAAGTACTCGTATCAACATACTTAAAAGCGCCAGTCCCGCCTACACTGCTGAGATTTGGCAACAGACTTAAATATAGATGACTATATCCAAAATATATTTCATATAATATTAGGCAAATGATATATATTACAAATTATATTATTTCAGATTCAAGCTTTTTAACGCATAATAAGCATGATAAGAATAGAGAAATTTATATTAAAACACTCCGTTTTCCACTTGATTCCCGAATTCGATATATGATGTGCCGGTAGCGAAACTCTACGCCGCACCTTATCTTAATTATACGTAATTCATTACATAATCTCTCCAAAACAAAAAACCAACACAAAACAATCAAATAAAAATATACAATTAAATATTATATTATAATTAGTACATGCAGTCGTGGCGCAGGGGCACAAAGTGTGACTGTTAAACTGACTGGTTGTGGGTTCGATCCCCGCTCGAGGAGATGAAATATTTACTTAAATTTATAGTTCCATTTCTTCGCTCTGGTGTCGAGGACAAGCTCGGCGTTGAGTTCTGCCACTCAACACGCAACGTCTCCAGAATTCGGCATAAAGTGGGGAATGGAGTGTCTTAACACTAGGTTCCCTCTGCCTACCCTGCAGTGTGCGGGATACAGCGTGAAGCTGATTTATTTATTTATTTTTAACTTATATCTAATTTTTAACTTATACTAATTCTAAACGGTCTTGTCTATCCGTACATCAGTTGACCATGACTACGTCACAGTTTGATGTAATTCCATAGTACGCACGTTCTCAGTAAAGCTCGAGCATGTCTGCAATCGCAAGGCCGCCGGCAGCACTTTCAAAATACACGATGACCAAATGAACTGTTTTAAACGGATCTTTCATGTTATTTTAGTAAAATATTTTATAGAATTCTTAATTTATATGATTATATGTATATATGAATATTTCTTAGTGGTACTTTTATATTTGAGCCGATTGTATAATAATCGTACATATATATGTACTCCTATATCTAATAAACAGACATGATCGTACTAATTGTAAGCAAGGACGGTTGTGAATTTGATTTCCATTTGGTGAAATTAATTATTTTAATTTTCTTGCTCTAGTAAAACAACAGCGTGCTTCGCAGGCGCACAACACGCGATGTCTCTAAAAGTTGTGAATAGACATATAACACAAGGTTCCCTCAGCTTACCCAGGATGCAGGGTGAAGCTTACAAAATCATACTAAATTAAATACGGTTAGATATAAATTATACAATGTTGTATTTTCTATTTATTCTTACTTCCCGTGTTCACTGAGAAGATTAACAGAACGCAGTATGATAAAAGTATGATAAATTTAAATAAAAAAAAACTCTCTCCTAATATATGTTCTAAATAACAAACTACTAAATATTTTGACAGTCGACTAGTTTATTTCTTTATTGGTAAAACCTAACTAACATAGGAATGTGTTGATTTTTTACGAAGTCACGTAAGTCGTTATATTTAGATTTAACTCACCCAAGAGCTGTCAAACTACTTTCATTTAACAGGAAACTATAGGCTAAGCTGTTTCGTAATTATTATATTGACTGGATTCATAAATGTTTCCTTCCTCTAACATCGTGTTCACAACTTTCTTGGTAAATATGAAAGTTATTAACTTGCATTCCTCAGATTCCTTTGTAAAAAATGTATTGCATAAAAAAAATGTAAGCATATCTCGTAGCAGGGTAGGTAGAGGGAACCTTAATCCTAATGTTAAGCAACTCTGTTGTTATTAAGACGTTTCAATTCCACATTTTCCGTCAAATTCAGGAGGCATTCCGTGTTAAGTGGCGAAACTAAGCACCGCGCTTTGCCTCATTACCAGAGCGAGGAAATAAAAATATTAAATATTTTATTTTCTTGAGTAGGATCCCACAACCTGTCGCGTTTACAGTCGCACGTTTGTGTTCCTGCGCCACAACCATTACTCGTACTGGTAAAACGCAATTATATTTTTTATTTATATTATATGCAATATTTTTATTTACTAAAATGTATATTTTCAAAATAAATTGAATACTTTAATTTTACATTATTTATTTCATTTTACACATATATCTATATTATTATTTGACAGAATATATACAACATATGAATGTTTGATATTAGTGGACTAGGCTAAGCAACATAACCACTGCTAAATAATAGGATGGGTGTGCAGAACTACTCCATGTTCCCAAGGGCACACTAAGAGGTCGACCATGTTTATAAACTTATAAATCTGTCTATACTAAGAATCGTTACGGGTGTAAAACGTGTATTTGTACTGACGACTGGTTTAACAAGAACATTACGGATACACCCAATAAGAGATCACGGTGTTTGTAGAATAGTCACATTTTATTACAGAGGATAACTTTTCTAGTGATAAGACACTCTGTTTCCCCTTTTCCATCGAATTAGAATCGGAAAATAATCTCAACTGAATGTTTTGTCTTTATTATAATTTTATAATAGTAATCAAATTATATAGCGTTCAGCTTACATGATTCAGCTCAGATTTACATGATTATTAGAAAGATAAATATGCTCGGGTTAATCTATACTTCTATATTAATATAAAAATTAAGAGTTTGGTAGAACGCGCTAATCTCATGAACTAATGGTTCGAATTCAGAAATATTTTTGTTTTAGATAGTTTTTTTTTCAAAGAAGTATACATATATTACTTCTATTTCCATTCAACCCATTATTCCTATCCCCACCCAGGCACTTTATTTGTTATTTCCATTTGAACATGCGGACGAATTCGCAGATAAAAGTTTCTAAGTAACGTTTCTTAATAAAAAAATATAATCCTGGTAACAGCTAAATAGATATTTTTTATTTAACTTTTTTATTTGAATTGTTATAAAAAGCGTAATCATATATTTTAATGATTTTCACTATAAAATTTAATAACACTATTATTAAATAAGGCAAATCTATATATTTCAATATATAATAAGCAAAACAATATATTTGAAAGTATAATTTCATTAAAAAAAAATCACACGATTATTCCACGCACGCGATACTTAAGCTATTAAAATTAAATTCCAAGCGTCGTTCTTTATGTAATAAATACTAGATTTATACGGGCTTATCCTTGTAGATGTTTTTTTTTAATAATTTTAATTAACAGTCGGCATCGTTATCAATGTCGCGACAAGTTTGTGTGTGTGTATACACAAGTGTGTGTTTGTATGTATATACACACACACATTTGTGTATATGTGTGTTAATTTATTATACATATTTATATATTACACGTAAGTATTAATTGAAGCTGTTGGAGTGCAGCGGTACAGCAGGTTGATAGTAGGTTCGATTTCCATTTGGAGAATTGAATTATTTGTATTTCATTGCTTTGATAAAAATATAAAGCACGGCCTTAAATTTCAAAACACTATAGGTATAGATAGGTAATATTTCAAAGATTGGGCGGAAATTGGGATACATAGTATCTTAACACTAAGTTCCCTCTGCCTACTTTGCTACTTTAGGGGTACAGCGTGAAGTTAAAAATAGAAAGTGGTTTTGAATTTAAAAACAAAAAACCATAGAAATTTATGTTTATCCACGACATATTTATCCCTTCGATAAAAACAAACCTTCAAAACACAAAAAATAAAATCAAGAACAAATCATAATTTATTATAATACTTACATAATATTAACATCTCAATAACATTTCACAAAGCAAACAAAAACGAAAATAAAATTTCATACAAATAAAAAAACAATCGATTCTCAAGCTTTCACTGGATTGGATTTTCCCATATAACTCTACCGCTACATAGATCACATGCATTATATTACAACATTATTATATTGTATTTATTTCATAATAATAGGTAATAAGGAAATTTACAAAAACGTATTAATTATTAATAATAAATAATAATATATACAAAAACGTATAAGTTATTATTATAAAATGTATTAATTATTATTAATAATAATAATATTATTGTAGTCTCATTATATCATATGGATTGGATGTGATGAGTATAAAAAACTAAAGTAGCGGTGCAACATAACGCTACTATTGTTTACTAAGAGAACTGCTTTTATAAATACTATAATCTATCTCATAGCTCATTTAAATTATTTATACGACTTTAAAAGACAATATTTAAAAATCATTTTTTATAGAGGCCAGTCGTGGCGCAGGGGCACAAGCGTGTGACTGTAGAACGCGACAAGTTGTGGGTTTGATTCCTACTCGAGAAAGTGGAATATTTAATATTTCAATTTCCCAGCTTTTGGTAACGTTGACTTCCGCCATTTGACACGCAATGCCTCCAAAATGATTTTGGGTAGAAAGCGCAGAATGTGTCTAAATGGAAACGGAGTGTCTTAGCATTAGATTCTCAGGTTTCCTCTGCTAACTCTACTACGTGCGGGGTACAGCGTGAAGCTATCTTCCCGGATACATGGATTATCAAATACAAAATGTTTTTTTTTTCTAAGTTAACCAAACAAACTCGCCATGGATTACCATTTTTTATTTAATCTGATATGAGCAAATTATGAGTACAAGAACAGTAGAACAAGAAAGTAATATATAAAATATCAGAACTAAGTTAATATTTCTTATATTATTATTTCCTTTCACAAAACACATTGGCCTGAACAGTAATTTCGAAGTCACATCAGATACTCCATTGGCCCCATTGGTCCATTTGTTGAGAGCAAGTTGGACTTGAAAGTATCTTTTTGTAATATAGATTGAGAACCACTGACACACTGATCCACTGCCTTTGATATATGTCGATTTTCTTTTAATGTCGCCGTAGATATTAAATAAGATAACGTAATTGAGACTAATGTGTACAGGATTGGTATGTACAAAGATATATTTTTCTTTAAATCATTTCCTGATTATTATTTGATTGCGTGTATGCGACTGTAAGCATGACGGTTATGGGTTCGATTCCCACCCGAGGTAGTTTAATATTTTTATTTTTTTTTGCTTTAGTAATGTAAAATAAAGTGCGATGTTAAGTTCCGCCACTCAACAGGCAATGCCCTATAGAATTCGGCAAAAAGTGGAGAACGGTATCTTAATGAGAAGGAAATGTCTTAACATTAAGTTCCTAGGTTATCCCTGCCTACCTTAAAGAAGAAAGAGAATAATTTAACAAAATACGTTATATTCAAAGCATATAATTTAATTAAAACAAAAACTATTTAAAAACCATGTACTATCAATTATATGAAATATCGATAATAAAACAACAGATATTATTCAGTAATTTCCATATTAAACGCTACTATTTAATTTGGCCGAGGTTAACTAACGTATAACGAACTTTGGAGATATCATCAATTTCCATGCAAATTGGCGTCTATGTTACCTTATTATGGTACAGGCGGCGAAAATAAACCCATCTATCATTATAGGTTTTAACTCTTCTCTTAAATAGTTTAAGTTAGTAAGATTTTTTTTAAACAGAGTATAGAGAGAGAACCTAGTGTTAAGATACAGTATTTGTAATGAACATCAAAAATAATTAAGATTAGTCGCGGCGCAGAGGCATGAAGTGTGACTGTTAAATGCGACTGGTCGTGGGTTCAATCCCCACTCGAGGAAATGAAATATTTATTTAGATTTATATTTTTGTTCCTTCACTCTTGTGTCGAGGGAAAGCACGGCGTTAAGTTCCGCTATTCAACACGCAATGCCTCCAGAAATGTGGAAAGTGGGATACGAAGTGTCTTAACACTAGGTTCTCTCTGCCTACCCTGCTATGTGTGGGATACAGCGTGACAAAATAGACGCAATATTACGGGCTATACAAAATTCTAAATTCCTTGTAGATGTCAGACGATTAGGAGATTTGTTAGAAAAAAACATATTATTTTTTACCTAGCAAAGTAGGCAAAAAAGTGCTCAGACCCTTTCTTTTCCGCTTTTTCTCCGAATTCGACAAAAGAGTTGAGTCGCCGACCTCAAGGCTACACTTTTTACAACCCGAACTGGAAACGAACTCACAGCCATCGTTCACAGTCACACTTAAAAAAATATATAATAGTGTTCTATTAAACATAGTGAAGTCATTAATATTTTTATTACTCCATTTCAAAAGGACGTTCATAATATTAATAATAATGCTTGCAACATTTTATTCATTAAAACGCGTGGACGATGATACTTTGTTGTACGGTGAAAGTGATTTCACCTAGAGTGATTTATGTTTGAAGGTGGTATCTCTTTATATTTGATGGACAGATATTAATAAATTTATATATTTTATATTAGTTAAGAAATTGTGTTGCTGTCATCGCGACAGGTTGTGGGTTCGATTCCCACTCGAGAAAAAGAAATCATTTTCCAACACACTTAATTTTTCATTTTTCTAAATTCAAGATTAACCAAAGTGAAGAAATGAAAATCATCCCACAGCAGGATAGGCACAGGGAACCTAGTGTTAAGACACTCTGTTCTCCACTTTCTGCCACGTTCTGGAGGCATTGTGTGTTCAGTGGCGATGAAGGAACTCAACGCCGCGCCTCGACACCAGAGCGAAGAAATGAAAGTATAAATGTAAATAAATATTTCATTTCCTCGAGCGTTGATCGAACCCACAACCAGTCGATTTTACATCGCACTTTGTACCCCTGCGCCACGACTAGCCTCATTGGAAATGAAAATAATTTAAATACAATCATTCCCTGAGTAACGTTCAAATCCACTACTACCACGTCAACTGTAAACACGACGGTTGTGAGTTCAATTCATTTGTATAACGAAGTGTCTTAAAGTGTTAAGACTCCCTAAGAGGTTCCCTGTGACTATCTCATATAAAAAAAAATTAACACCGCATCCATACAGCGCGCATCACACCAATACTGGTCGGTCAAGGCTATATCGGGAGTCGAGGCGGCTAAAAACAAGTAAAGATATAATAATATAGTCAACGAAATTTCACTCGCGGCATTCTGCTTCACCTTTCCAATTTCATTAAAAGTGAATATTGCTTTCTTTGACACGTTTTTTTTTATTATTATTTAAAGCTATTTTTAAATGTTAAGGAAAAATTTTGATTAAAAACAACTGGATTTTGTTTTTAATGTTACTTATTACTGTTTTTGTTGTTTACAATTTGTGAAGGCGAAGAAAAAAATTATACAATTTATTTTTATCTCTCGCAAGTAAGGTATAACGGAGACAATCTTATAATTTCTCCGTTATCTATATATATAAATAAATTTAATATATATATATATATATATATATATATTTAATTATTTTATAAATAAATATTTTTTTTATCTATCTATCCTTCTGTTTATCCAGGCTAATTTCCTAAACCAGCTAACCTATTCTTTGTTGTATTTATACTGATTTATAGAAGAGATTGTAAAATAAATAAATCAGCTTCACGCTGTATCCCACACACAGCAGGGTAGGCAGAGCGAACCGAATTCTGGAGGCATTGCGTGTTGAGTGGCAGAACTCAACGCCGCGCTTAACCTCGACACCAGAGCGAGGAAATGGAAATATAAATTTAAGTAAATATTTCATCTCCTCGAGTGGGAATCGAACCCACACCTCTTGCCACTGCGCCACCACTGGCCTCAAGACCAACACAAATATAGGCTTTTTATCCCATATTGATGAGTGATATACAGAACCTGAAAAGTAGGGAACGGACTGTCTTAATACTAGGTTCCCTCTATCTACCCTGCTATGTGCGGGATACAGCGTGAAGCTGATTTAATTTTTAATTTATGAGTGATATACACAAGACAAACTGCGTCTGTCTATTAAATACGACAGTTTTTGCGAGCAAAATTAAATAAAATCTCGAAAGATTTAAATGTCGATTTATTAAGGGTCGATTTATTATGTCGATTTATTAATAAAGTTTATTAATTGTCGATTTATTAATGTCGATTTATAACAGTACATATAACCAAACAATTTCCTCAAAATAAACTTAAATAATATTAAAATTAAAAGACGAAGCCGCTAGAATAGTGTAAAAAGACAATATGTTAGAGTTTGCGAGAGATTACCTAATGGTTACTCAGATATAGGTTGGGTCACGACTTACACTTCTAAAAGTTTCAAATTAACCTTACCCTATTGTAATAGCTTTTAATGTATTTTATATATAAATCTTATAAATATATTGTTATTGGAAACTCTGCATGAAATTAATTAATCTACATCTACTTGCTAATTATTTTGAGTTCATTCAAAGTGTGCATTTGATTTGATTTTAATTTATTTCAACGTTCTGGCAACGAGGCAAACCGCGGCGCTGAGTTCCGCCTCTCAACTCACAATGCATTCAGTATTCGACGGAAAGTGAGGAACGAAAGTGACATAATAGGAACGGGTGTATTTCCCTCTGCCTACCTTGCTATGTGCGGGATACCCCGTAAAGCTAAAATAAATTTAAAACATATAAACTTTATATTTATGTGTAACTTTATAAGTAGATAAAATATTTACCTATTTATGTATTAAAAGAAATCTGAAGCTTTTAAGATATTACCGGGGTATTTCTATCAAAAGAAATGAGAAAATAAAAATGAATTTAAAATCTAAGAAAGTAAATAATATTCAATATTATACATAAAACCTACAAAATTAAGAACATATATTTTTATGTACTACTAACAGACAGAACAAAGCTATCTTTTAGCTATCTTTATTAT